>OX328128.1:94167495-94474995 GCA_946811695.1 Gonocerus acuteangulatus | reverse complement strand
CCCCTATTAAGCATACCTCCTTATCTCTGGAGGTCTCCCTATTAAGCATACCTCCTTATCTATGGAGGTCCCCCTATTAAGCATACCTCCTTATCTATGGAGGTCTCCCTATTAAGCATACCTCCTTATCTATGGAGGTCCCCCTATTCAGCATACCTCCTTCAGGGTTTAATTAACGGGCATCAAATATTTAAACTAATTTTGTTAGTAATTTTTTTATAAATTGTGAAAGATGCTCATTTTTTCGGCTTGCTGCCCACAAGGGCCATTTTTTCAAAATTACAAATGTAACAGAAGATATTAAACTATCAAGATATAATTGTTTTAGACGTTGTGAGGAAATGTGACAAGATCGGTCACAATACCAAAAGCGAAGACGTCTGAGATTGAAGTGAGGTTGTGGCTGTTAGAGAACACCTTGAAACGGGAAGCAATAGGGGGGGGGGTTAGATAGCGCTTAATGTCAAACAACAACAATTTCATATTTACATGGTTTTTGGATCAGATGTGACCGACGGAGGGTCATTTTGCCTGTATATGTGTTTACATTATTTTTAAAACACTGCTTTACAAAAATTTGCAAATTTACACAAAAGTAATTGTTATAGAATAAAGAATTCTATAATATTGGATTAAAGAGAAATTACTTGTGTTGTGTAATTGGTGTTAACAAATATTGTGTATGTATATATGTATTTATTATTATTTTTTCTTATTTGTAAAATTGATTATAGTTTTTACAGTTTTTAACTCTTAACAATAGCGCTTGAATTGATTAAAAATACATATTTGTGAGCTACATATAGTCGAATTTATCAAAACAATTATCGTACAATTAAATTTTGTACGGGTAACATGAGGTGTTTCAAAATGAATATCGGAGTGTTCACACTTTCTAGTAGTTATCAAATTAACCTTACAGTTATAGATGATACGTATAATGAAATAGCAACTTATAGAAACAGCAATGAAACTTGGGTCATCTGTTCACCAGTAACAGACCATCTTTGCTAATAGTGCTTTCTAACAGACAGTGTTGAAAACAGTGTGTTTACTAGTGAAACAAGAACAAGTGTTACAGTTGCTGTTTCATTTCATGTAACATCACATTTTCCATCAAACTTATAGATTTAAATTATATGCTTTGCTTGTTTGCGTCAGTGCAAGGAATCTGCCTGCCACCATATGTTAGGAAGTGATAGTAGCAAAGATAGCATTATTAAGTTTGGAGATGCTCTTCCATGAGACGTATCCAATTATAACTGCAAGTTTAACACTTTTTCTGCGGGTGTCATTACGGGAGGACACTAGTGATCCTACCCGCTTACGAGTGTCCCTTCGGAATGACACTCCTCCATTCCTTTTCCCTTTAGATTCAGAAGGCTCGTAAATGGAGGGGATTCACTTATACAGCTCCAGGGAGACAGTTGCCTTCAGTATTGTTTGGGCTTTCCAACAGTGTTTTCCGTTTTCAAATCGGCTGTATGGAAGATTTTTTATGAAAAAAAAATGTCTACATGAAAAATTCCAACAATAAATGCACCCGATAATAGTATTCCCCAACAATGACATGCGCAGCAAATGTGTTAATGTAGTTTATATTCTAAAGCTTTAAAATACCGATATTTATTTTGAAACACCGGATACATTAGTGTATTTAACACTTGTAGTTAGTGAATATCCTTGGAAATTGTAGTAATTCAGCAGAATTTATCACGCATTTAGCTGATTATTCAAAGAAGTTAATACAAATTTTGAATATATTTATATATAAAGAGTGCAATAGACATGGAGTTTATTGTTAGAACTCAACATCTCATCCCAGGAACAGCAAAATTTGTCTAAAATCCATTTTATGTTATGTAATATTTTGTCTAAATGTTTGAAGTCCCGTCTGGTGCCTCAATGAGAGCTTATCCCTTAAATTATTGGTCACATTTTAATAAGTCCTTCACGCAAGAGCTGTGCACATTTCTTAGGAAGGTGGTTATTTTATTCCGCATTGTGAAATAATGTGGATATCATTATAAAATAATCATAAATAAATTTGTTGTTAATGTATCCTCTGGATTAACCATTGTCTGTTGGTGTGTGGCCTTGCCCCAGACAACGAAGTAGCAATGTATTTGTGATGAGAGGTCTTGCTCCATGTATTGTAGTCCCGTCATATTAGCATGACATGGACGAGACTTCTGGGATGAAAATATATTGTAGCCTCGTCCTTACTCAGCTTTAGGAAGTATTATTCAAGGGCATGCTAGGATTCCGAGGAAGACAGTGGGCATTTTCCGAACCGCAAACAATTCTATTTGCAGTGGGAGCATAGCAGTTTTGGGTAAAATAAGTTTTCTTTCAGTAGCAAAAAGGTGACAGCAACTTTACGTGTAAAGGTTTTTGCGCTAATCAAAGAATATATATATATATTATATATTATATATATATACATATATATACATATACATACAGTAGAAACTCGATTATCCGGACTAATTGGGACCAAGGTCAGTCTGGATAATGGAATATTAAAAAAGTTTCAAAAACTATGAACTCTTTATTGAAAATTTAAAGCAATATAATAGTTAATAATATTTTTATGTATGTAAATGTAATAATCTATGTTCACAGTTAAGTACAGAAACTAATTTAAAAAAGTCCGACTCGTCATCTTAGCGCGGTTCCATTCATATTCCTAGTGTCATTTTGTATACTTAGAATAGAAACAGTTATTACTTTGTTTAGATCATTCCTAATGTAAACAAATATTCTCAAGAAAAGCAAGATTGTCGGCAAGGCACAAGAAACTATCCTAAGCGGAAATTACTCTTTCCGCCGTCCCAAATTTCGTTCTACAAAGACTCTACTACGAATATGTTTCTAATTTACTTAACTTGCTTTGCTAACATATCCATTTTAGTGTTAAATGCAATTAAAAATACTAAACTACTCATTTTACTGTTAAATGCAATTAAACAAAACTAATTTAAAAGAGTAAGGAAGGTTTAAAAAAATCGATTATTTTTGTTTGCTTCTTTGCTTTTCATTTTTTGGACGCCGCCACATCTCGAAGTCGCTGGAGTTGTAGAAGCTGCACAGCTTCTGCCTCTTCTTGTCTCTCAAGCCACCTGAACACCACGTCAATGGGCTGAAGAGCTTCTGCATGAGAAGGACCTGGTGTTACTGTGGCAGGTGGTTCGTCAATGTCCTCTTCCTCTTCCGTGTTTTCGAGGCAAGACTCCAAGATTTCATCGTCCCTGAGAGTCAGAAATCCTGGGTCATTTAAATCAGAATTTAGCCACTCAATTACATCTTGTTTGTCACTTTCTTCTATGAGTTTCGCCATTTGCAAATTCTCCAGGCATAAATTTTCTCCTGGGTGACTTCAGGGGATGGGTCATCACTTTCTTTTTCTGTCTTTTCTGACTCGAAATATGGTTTTAATAACTTATTCCATGATCTCCTTAAGGTTTCTGATGAAACTGACTCCCACGCATCCACCACCATGTACGAACAATCCTTAAGATTAAAGTTCTTGAATGCACCGTCTTCTAAAATAAGAATGTGACAAGTCAATTCTAACAGCGTAAATAGGCAACTGAGTGAGCCGCTACTAGTTCGGAGCAGCGCCACGAGAAGGTACAGTTACGTAGAGGAGGGGGTAAGGTAGCCATAGTAACCCTTTCCTCGCGCCCCCTCTATCTCCCACGCCTCCTCACGACCACCCCTCGCTAGTAAAATCTCCTCCCGCCCCTCCTCTAATGCTTCGTTCTGTCGTCCGGATAACAGAGCGTCTGGATAATCGAGTTTCTACTGTATTACTAATAAATGAACACAAAAATCTAACACAATAACTTATTTTACGTAATTAATAATTTTGGTTTAACTTGTTTGGAATTAATCTTTTCTTTATGTCTTATTTAATAATTATAATTTCTAATTAAAAAAAAGGTCACTTGGCAATTTTGTAAATAAAAGATGACAGAGAGAAACTAAATAAATATGTTAAGAATAGTGTAAGAGGACGGAATGTATAGGGGTAATACAGCTGTAGGTGAAGGCGGGACTGTCTGATAAGTCTATGCATAGTATAGTTTGGAAACGTCTAATGGACCAAATTTGTTTATTTTTGCAACACATAATTCTCATTAGTTTGGCAAGATTTTAGCAACTTTAGTTACAAGGAAATAAAACTGAAGAACGATACGGGCAATTTAATAATTTCCTTCCATAGTAAACGCAAGGTGAGTTGAAGACGATGTATACATAGTTTAGTTAGAAAATAACAAACATCTTCACCATTAGGATGATATTATTAATTTGTATCGAAAATAAAGCAGCCTCCAGATTAGCCGGTTTTCCTGGTTAATGAATTCATCCGTTTCTTATACCGTACTACTGATGTATACCAAATTTACTGACAAAAGAACAGAAATTATGGCCTAGATCATATGGAAATTACAAAATCTTAATGTGGGTAATTTTCGATAAACTGACATATACAGGGAGCAAAATTGGCTCGGTGGAAAAGCACACACGACTCATGTACTGGAGGAGCGCATTTCAAAACTCAGGGTCACACTAAGTAGTCACTCGCCCGTTAATAACTTTAATGAACACCTGCAAAGGGATAAATCGGGCTGCCAGGGCGGAGTACTGTCACTAGCTTGTCGTTTGCTCAAGGGAAAGGTAAGGTACTAAATGGTTAGTGTTTGATAATTATCAATTTTTATAATAGGACATTCAAGCTAATGCGTGATAAAAACTTACTACAAATAGGTTTTCAACCTTTCAAATTGAAGGCATTTGTAAAATGCACAGAAAACTGAATTATTCAATACTAAATTGAGAACATCATATCAAATATTACACAGGACAAGACCATAGATTGGGTGTTTTTTTTTGTTTTTTTTTTTTTTTTTTTGCATTTATATTACAGACAATTTATGATGTAATTTTCCTGCGCTCTGAATGAGAAGATTCAGGTATTTTTGAGCAATCGATACCAAAAGATATTTGGTTTCTTTGATTATATTTTTATATTTGTGTTCCATATTGAAACTTCTCAAAAGAAATTGTAAAACTTTAAAAAAAAAAAATTAATAAAAATGAAAAGAGTGAAAGAACTCCAAAAAAAATAAAAATAAATAAAAAATATATACATATATAAATTGTATTTGTTTTTCTTTTCCTTATCATTTCCTTCTCTCTCTCTCTTTCCGAGAAAAATGCCAAAAACTACAGCACAATTGAGAAAAGGCACACTTACATAATCCCTATATAAAAATCATTGAAAGTATATGTTTTATCTTCTACCCTCCCACTTCTCCCCTCCCCCCAAAAAAAACAACAAAAAATCTTCTTGGTCAAAAAAATTAAATGACGGAATGTAAAGCTGCAAGTCCAACATAATTTAAAATAGCTACTTTTCTTCGAAGGAAAGTCATAAAACACAAAACAAAAAAATTTTCAATTTTTAATAAAATTAAATTTTCAATTCTTAAAACAGTTTAATATTTGACACTGGACGCATACATAAATATAAAATAATAATTTCTTCTTCTAATAATTCCTAACAATCAATTTAAAAACTGTTCAAAGGTTTGGCAGCAATACAGGCATCTCATCGTACATTGACAGACTGGATGGTATTTGTGCATTGCTCTGCTGTAATCTGTTCCCAGGCCCATCTGATGCGATGGATGAGGTGCTTCCTTGTGTCAATGGGCTCCCTGTAGGCCAAATCCCTTCAAATCAATCTAATGTGTCCCCATGCAAAGAAATCCATGGGAGTGAGGTCTGAAGACCGAGCTGGCCAAGATACCGGCCCACCCGTAGTGGGCTAGACTAAGACCCAGCTTCCCAATCTTTGTGCCAAAAGGACTTCCTCCAAGAACACCGAAAGTTTATTATCGAGGAATGCGTGGAAAGACTCTGCGTCGAGGGGTCAAAAAATGGAGACCTATTATTTCATTATTCCACAGAAAATCAGAGACATTTTGGGGTGGGGGAATGGGATTAAAGGAGATGGTGGTGGGGCTGGGAGGGTGAGTGGAGGCGGTGGGGGAACGGGATTAAAGGAGATGGTTGTGGGGCTGGGAGGGTGAGTGGAGGCGGTGGGGGAACGGGATTAAAGGAGATGGTGGTGGGGCTGGGAGGGTGAGTGGAGGCGGTGGGGGAACGGGATTAAAGGAGATGGTGGTGGGGCTGGGAGGGTGAGTGGAGGCGGTGGGGGAACGGGATTAAAGGAGATGGTGGTGGGGCTGGGAGGGTGAGTGGAGGCGGTGAAAGATAAAACATATATTTTAATGATTTTTATATAGGCTTTATGAAAGAATGCCTATTGTTTTAGTTTTTTGCGTTTTCTCGGAAATGAAGCAAAAACGAGAAAAATTCCAAAGGACTTTATTTAGATCTTTTTTCATCCAGAAGTTTTTCTGTTCATTTTGGGGACACCATGTATATATATATATATATATATATATATATATATATATATATATATATATATATATATATATATATATATATAACCAACTATGGAAAGATTCTGTGCACTGGCGCAGGCAAACAAAACTGTTTGAATATCTTTTTCATTTGACGTATTATTTATAACTAGGGAACGGATGTTCATGTAAAATAAAATTCAAAATATGAACACATATATTTAACTATTTATAATGAAATATGCAATAAAAAATTGAAAATATGTAGTAGAAAAATACCTAAAACACTATAAAATATTAAAAAGAAAAGCATAAATAATAACTAGGAACTCTGTTTGTATAAATGGATGGAACAAAATTTGAAAATATATAGAAAAAAATGACTTAAACTCTACAACATATAGAAAAATAAAGTATAAATTAAAATGAGGAAAAAGGAAGTTGAACATTTCAACATATGTGCATTATTTTGTAAAATTGTTTGCAACAACATGCATTTATTTCTAAGGGTTTAATGACACATTTTTACCATCAAATCAACATTTCGGGGGTGGGGGGCTGCTGCTGCAATGTTGATTTGATGGTAAAAATGTGTCATTAAACCCTTAAAAAAAATTAAATAAGATCACTTAGTTCATAAAAAATATTTCATTTATATTGTAATAGCGTTTTAGTTGCCTAAAACTATTAAAAGTTGTAAATTGTTAGTATTCCATACCCCGGAAATGGTCCCCCTCCCAAATTATTTTCTATATATGCCCATGCTTTGTCACAACACGAACTATATAAAACATTTGAATCACTACGAAATGTTTCATTCGGGAGTTTCATAAGATACTTTTGAACTAGGTCAGCTCCTGATAAACTAAGGAAATGCTAAGGGTAGCTGTTGCTAACCCCTAGCTGCAGCTAGGATTCCTACCTCCCCTGTCTCATCCCTCTTCCTTCCTATCAGGGTTTGTTGTTTGTCTCTCTCTCCTCATCGGGCCCGGTGTGTCTTGTGCAACTGTCCACACGCATCGGCCCTATTAGGGGGGGGGGGCTTAGGGGACTGCAGTCCCCTCCGAAATCGGTAAAATTGTGTCATAAAAACCTTAAAAATAAATTAAATGAGACCACTTAGGTCAGAAAAAAATAATTTATTTTTGGTAATAATAATTTAATTTGGTGTAATAGCATTTTAATTGTCTAACTATTCCAAGATCTAGATTGATAATATTCCATACCCCCCAAATACTCTCAGCCCTCCCCCCAAATACACCCAGCCTCTCCCGAAATTATTTTCTATATACGCCCATGCCGGGGTCTCCCGTGGTCTAGTGGCTAGCGCGGGAGATGGTGGGTTCGATCCCCACCGGCGACAGGAATTTTCTCATCTCAGGGCTCGGTGAGAAAATTCCTGGTTGCACCCTGGACGTCGGCGCTAATGGCCACGATTTGTCGATGCGCCGTAAAAAAAAAAAAAAAAAAAAAAAAAAAAAAAAAAAAAAAAAAAAAAAAAAAAAAAAAAAACACCCATGCCGACCTGGATCGGTCACTTTTCATAACAGTATTACTCAATGATCCTGTGGCAATGGAAAAATCTAAATTACTAGCTGCTATTAAAGAAAGAAAACATGCTTGGGACAGCATTAGTAATGAATTTTCAATTGCCATAGGGAAAACGGTCACTGTTGCACAGTTAAATAAGTTGCTGAGTAACATGAAATCAAGCATAAAGAAGAAAACCACCGGTAATAAGCCTAAAAAATTGAAACAGTGGGGAAAAGCTTTTTACAAATTATTGATTAAGGGCAAAATTCCCAGGAAGAATCGCAGTTAGATTCATCGACAAGCGTCGAACAAGGAAGTAGGAACCCAGCACTGCTTCAAAACAAATTGCAAATAAAAAATTGAAAAAGTGCGAAAATGGTTGAGGTTTACGGTACGGAAGGAAAAAAAGATCCATCAACTCCAGAACTTGAAAGAATCGTTTTTACTACAGAAAATGTAGCTAAACAAGATGAAAATAGAACGTGAAATGTCTCGGCACATATAATACTGCTTTTCCTTACGAACATGCATAAACGCCTCCACGATTGAGTGAAAAGAAACGACTAACTAAAAAGCTAGCATTAGCCAGACCAGACTAGCTTTTTCCTTAGCAATTGCTACCCTTAGAACTTAGTCAGAGCTCTTTATTCACACCTTCTACCTAGCTGCAGCTAGGAACCGTGATAAACTAAGCAAGTACTAGGCCTAGCTGCAGCTAACATTTCTATTCACTTAGAACTAAGCAATTGCTTGGAAAATACTTAGTTCTAGCAATTGCTAGCTTTTATTCACTCCACCCAATGTCACTTGAAGCTATGGAATTGTACTGAGATTCTGAGTCTGAGAAGAATTCGCCTCTTATTCTTGTGCTGCATATTCTCAGAAACGGGAAGGAGGGTTCCCTGCAACCCTTGGTTCCCAGCAACCCTTGGTTCCCAGCAACCCTTGGTTCTTCCAATTAGAAAATTCTCAGTGTTCTAGGCTCAATAGGTAAATTATTCTTTTCTTTCTCGGTTTCCCTATTATTTTTTCAATTAAAAAATAAAAAGAATATCAAAATACGTAACAAAAATATGTATTTATGGCAGAATATGTAAAAAATTTGCATTTTTGACAAAATATGTAAAATAAACGCCTGTTTAAATGCTTTAAAATCACTTAAAACGTGCAGAATTTCATCAAGAATTACGATTTAAGAATCAGAAAAAAATATGTAAATACATGAACATCCGTTCCCTATTTATAACTTAAGTTTAATTTATTACCTATGTTATAAATGATATGTCTCTTCAAATGAAAGAGAAATACAAACAGTTGTGTCTCTTCATTCAAGAATTCGCAATTTTTCCACTGTGATCAGTTTGAAAAAGCTTGTAGCAAAGATGGTTCCGGAGAACCATAGGCGTATATAGAAAATAATTTCGGGAGGGGCTGGGAAAATTTCGGGGGGGGGGGCTGAGACCATTTCCGGGGTTTGGAATATTAAAAATTTAGAGCTTGGAATAGTTTTAGGCAACTAAAACGCTATTACACGTAAAATAAAATATTTTTTATGAACTAAGTGATCTTATTTAATTTATTTGTAAGGGTTTTACGACAAGTTTATACCATCAAATCGAAATTTCGGGGGGGGGGGGGCTGCATCCCCCTCAGCCCCCCCCTTATATACGCCTATGCGGAGAAAAGGTTTCAACAAACAGAACTTTCCGAGTTGTTATTTCCTTTTTAGTAACATTTATAGCTGTATACAAGAATGGAATCGTATACCCTCCCGAAATTATTTTCTATATACGCCCATGTCGCCAGGTAATAAAAATCTTATCTTTAGCTCTATGTTTATTTATTGATTGTGAGTCCCGCAACGGAGGCGATTGTTGTCAAAATATGAAAACTAACAGAAATTATCAAACAAAATCATTATATAGAATAAAAACAAAAAAGATATATAAAATATTTGCCTAAAAAATACCTAGTTATATTTTTGAATAAATGTTTTCATGTTTTAAATGTGTGTTAGTATGAATGGGCAACCTTCCGTCAGTAAGTCGTAAGGAATGGTTAGTTTGCTACGTTGTCTACAGTCAGTTAGTATATGTTTGACGGTTAGAGTTGTGTTGCATATTCGACGAGTGGGTATTTACTTTCTGTCTAGTAAGTATGTATGGCTAAGTAGGGTGTGTCCTATTCGAACTCTGATATTTATTTTGATCAGATATCAGATACATATATCAACTGTGTTTGAGTGAATGGCAATCATCTGAAAACATTTCCCAGCCAGAAGAGTCACAATTTCCAAGAATAACCGAAAACTTATCGATAGCCCCATTGTTGATACGCCATAAAAAAAAAAAAAAAAAAAAAAAATTGAAAATTTGACTTGATTGTTCGATGTTTTCACTAATCTCAAAACAGTTATAGATATTGCCGAAAAAAAACGGGTTAGAGATAGCGGATTCTGCTGGTTTATGTATTTGACCTTTCGAATCAGAGTAATATTTTAGCATGAAACAATAAATGAATACAGGGTTACTTATTGATGAAATTATGACTAAACACAAGTCAAAACTTATTAATGTTCTTTCAAGTCGGCTGTCACAAATGTTAATGACGTCAAGGAATGAATCCAAAGAGGTAGGAAACTATTTACGATCTCTCTACTTAATTTTCTTGCTTTATCACAAATAAAATGTACATTATTATTTCTTCAAATCAATAAATTTTGTTGTAAAATAATTATTTAGTTCAATTATCTCTATGAGAAATTAATAAATTCTGTAATACATTAACGAGTTTTAACCTATTATATTTCTTGAAAATATTATGATTGACGATTAACTGAAAGTATTTTTTTCTTTTGTACTTTTGATCTAAAGGAACATTTTTCTTGAATAATGTATTTTGATGGTTTAAAATGTATTGATCAAGAAGTTGTTAGCTGAAATCAGCACTCGATTCGGCAATCAGCTGAGATTTTTCTTAGACACTCTCAGGAAAATGGCGGCTCTCTGCTCTAGGATTTCTACATTTTCCAGGTCCTTTTCCACGGCCAGCAGGCTCCTCACTGCTAGTGAGTATTGTTGTTTTCAATAAATCCTTCTTTTTAGTTTTTTCCCCGATTTCTTTGTAGTTTATTTCGTTTCCTCTTCGCCCTGATATGATTCACCAAGGGTAGGCTTCAAATAGTTTATTTTTGTTTTCGTATTATCTTTAGAGAATTTTTTGTTCACTTTAGCACCCTGAATTTCTGCCAGGTTTTATTTAAATCTGTTTATCTTTCCTATTGCTAATTTTTTAAGCTTGTGAACTCCGCAGTTTTCCTTATCTCTACAGGAAACCTTTGGGAACTTCCCAAACCACTCCAAGCCATTTATATTTCTAAATAAAATTCCTAATAATTCTCTCCTAAGACTGTTCATGAAATTATTAATTTAACAGTAGTAGTACTTATATCATTATATATTAATTGTCAGTGTAATATGAGTTTTGGTTGTTTGTTTAATCAGTTTAGAATGTTCATTCAATTTTGGCAAGTCTCCATAAACCCAGCAAGGCCAATTTGGTATTGTAAAATTATATTGCTTTTCCGAAGTCATATTTTTTCTCGACTATATTTCGGAAGAGGTATTTTGGTAACACCACATAACAAATTTATTTTGTTTGTTATAGAAGGATATTTATTAGTTTTGAATAATTATTTATAACATTTGGATTGTGTGCTGTACTCTCATTTCCTGAATTCTTTTATATATTGTATTAATTTACTTTTCTGCCAAAATATTGAACAGGTTTTAACTTTAAATTTATTAATCCTCTGAATAATACAGAGGACATTTTGTTATCATGACATAATTTTCAAGTATGTTGTATTCTTGAAGAATGTGTCTTTAAAATAACCTATCATCCATTCGCTCATTGTTAGGTTGTACAATCCTTGTAGGACATGTGCCTCTGTCACCATACTGCTCTATTCAACGCAGTTTCATCCTAAGTTCCTCTAATTTCCGATCCCTAGCATCTGCAAGTCCTCCTCCAGCTTATCAAGCCACCTCTGTCTCGGTCTGCCCCTCTTTCTTCTGCCCCCAGGTGCACCATGTAGCAACATTTTAGGCAGCCTACAGGGTTCAATTCTCTCGACGTGCCCTAACCACCGCAGTCTATATTTCTTATTAGCATAGAGGATGTTAAGCTCGTCAAACAGTTCCTGTAGTTCTGCATTGCTTCTCACCTTCCTCATGTGCTGCTCTCTTACGGCTACAGAAATCTTTCTTAGAACTCTTCATTCCCAGACCAGCAGACCTCTCCTCATTTCTTTGATGAGAGTCGATCGAAGTAACCAGCCTTATTACTGTTTCATTCGGTAAGATCTTTCCTTTCCTCAAGAAATCCGAGAGCATTCTGTAAGGCATAAAAACATTTTTTTCCTTCAACGATTCTACCGCTTCCACGTTATTGCTCTCTGTTACTACTCCCTGTAGACACTTCTATGATACGCGCCCCGCCCAAATCCACCGTCCCTCCTTTTCCCCTTCACTCAACATTTTCATACAATTGATCTTTTCCTATTTATGATGAGTCCTAAGTTGGTTTGGGTACTTAGCATCATGGGATTCAGATGGTTTATGTTTGGAGTTGGAGGATAAGTAGGATTTGGAAGTAAAATTGGCAATGTATCGGTTAAAGAAGACTAGAAAATGAGAAATTTTTTGGTAATAGTGTTTTCTAAGAGTGAACGTTGAGAACGCCGGAGTCAATTGTCCAGGTAAAGGTACCCTTGCCATCGCTCACCTATCTGGGGTCATAAAAGTATTCCACAAAAGGTCTAACCAAAATAATAACTGTTTCTATTTTAATGTTTCCAAATGACACTAGGGACCGCACTAAGATTACGCAGTTCCTGCGAGTCGGACTTTCACGTCTACTCGGCGGCATGATGGGAAACTGAAAATTGACTTGGAAAGAGCTGTTTGCGTGAGTTGAAATTGCATCAAACGGTGTCACAATGTAAACGGAATTTGGGCTCTCTGCCGCAACAACTTGCGACTCGTGCGAGAGCTTGCAGGACAACTCGCGTTCAAGTGTCGGGTAAAATTGAATCTACGTGTTTACACGACGAGACAGAACTCACAGCGAGGGCCATGAATGTCCATTTGGTTTCGAGTGGCTTTGTAGGCTCTGCATTCTGTGGAAATGTGTTTAATCGTAAGATATTCACCACAAACAGAGCATTTAGGCCTAGATTATCTTTTTAATAAATCTTCATGGGTCAGATTGGTGTATCCAATTCTTACTCTCGGCAGAACCACTTCATCTCGCCTAGAGTCTCAAGATGAGATATTCCATGCTGAGGCAGTGGATTTAATCTCCCTTAACTAGTTTTAACAATCTAGCATTGCGACTTTATATATTTTGCTCCAGTAGCTTCAAAAATGGCCTAATTTGCTAGAGAAATGATTGAACTGAGTTGGTGAAGTAGATTGATGAGGATAATCCATTATAAGATTGTATTCGGATGAAGGCTATCAGTTTCCTACAACAATATCCAGAAGCTCAAAAAGAAAGTATTAACTTATCAAAGTGTTCTTTGCATCACGGCACCGAAAATCATCCTTTTCTTGGAGATGTTTTTGGAGTAGGCATTTGAATTGTTTACAAAATATCAACCGTTTCTTTTGAAAGCTTTGTAAATGCCACTAGGGACAAGAATGTTCTGAAGAAAGTAAGATAAAGGATTTCTTTCCAGCCTGACTTGGTGTAGAGAAAGGAGAGTTGAGTTATATCCTGCGCTATTAAACTTTTCTTAGCTATTTCATTACTCCAGATATTTAAATTTGGGAATGTTAAAATGAATTTATAAATATAATATAAACTTCCAGGAAGAATTTTGACAGTAAAATATTTAAAGTTTCTGTTCTAACCTTTTCTTATTGCTCCAGGGATAAATATTAAATTCAACAACACTTCAAGATGATGCAGTTCCTGTGAGACGATTTTTATTTAAATTATATTAATAATACTCTAATTTTTATAAATGTTTTAGCACAATTTCTTGTATAATCTTTAAAACTACAAGAAATTCTGCTAAATATTTACAGAGAAAGCTTATATGAATAAACGTAAAATATGTTTTGCCTTTTCCCCTAGATATGTCCGACCCAGTGGAGCATGCTACTGGCCTGGAGAAGAGAGAAATACTCGCTCGCGTCGGTGGAAACGATGTAAACATTTCAATTAATTATTATTATTGTATACTTTATAGAGATAAGATGATAATCCAAGACAAGTCTATAGGACTATAGTCCGCCCGCAAACAGAAGAAGAAAGTAGTGCATATGCGCTGCACCCAGCCCATGTCTGGGAAGGCCTAGTTCCCGTCCAGCTACGCCCCATCTTATTCTTATGTTGGCGGGCAGACTAGAGATTAAATGATATTTCATCATATTTTTTACAGTCAACCGTTTGAAAATGGCAGCCACCTTTGTTTCACCATGCATGCTGACTTTTCAGTTTATAAGCTCTTACGGAAAACTCATGTTCACAAGGCTGGTAAATCATAGACTAATAGTTTGGACATCATTGTTTTCCTTACAGTCTCTTCTATCTTTTACGTCTTGTTCACTATTTGAATATTTTGAAGTCTAATACCTAAAAACTCCCATTGATAACAACTGTTTATATTTCTCAAAATGCCGTTTTTGAGGGTAATTTTTTGGCATAAGGGGATGTATATCAAAGTTGATTTTTGGCACGATGATAAACCTAGCTGAATAGCTTGTATTAAAAGTCTTCTTAACCCCGATATTTGTTCCCTTATTTTTTTTATAAATTTTTAAACTTCAGATTTTTGCAATTTTTAGCACTTTCCTCTAAAGGAAAGTAGCTATTTAGGTTGCACTCATGACGGAATTTTTGAAAAATTTCTTCAAATCTTTATTGGTCCTACCTAGTAGACACCGAAAATGACCCCCGTTAAAATTTCTCTCTCTCTCTCTCTCTCTCTCTCTCTCTCTCTCTCTCTCTCTATATATATATATATATATATATATATATATATATATATATATGTGTCTGATAACACGATAGGGGCCAGAGTTTTGGTTTTTTCTTCACGAAATACACGTGGTATATAGCATTCAATTAGCAAACGATTGAACGAGTTCGTTAACCACCAAAATCGGTCCACTGGGAAGGGGGGGGGGGGTTACCCCGGACCCAAAACACTGATTTGACAATGCCAGCCGTAGTTTTTGTTATATTTCAATGGAACTTGGTATTCGTTATGTTGATCTGAAGAGAAAAATACTTTGTAAAAATAAACTAAATCGGTTCATTAGAAGGAGACCCCCATTACCAATTTGCCACTACCAGCCATAATTTTTGTTACATTTCAACAAAACTCGGTATTCGTGGTGGTAATCAACAGAGAAAAATGGGTTGTAAAAATAAACTAAATCGGGTTATTTGGAGGGGGGGGGTTTACTCCGGACCTAAATTACTAATATACTCATACCGGTCGTAATTTCTGCTGTATTGTAATGAAACGCGCTATACGTCATGGGTATCTCACGAGAAAGAAGTCTTGTAAAAATGAAGTAAATCGGTCTATTCGAAAGGAGGGTTTACTTTAAACTCTGTTTCATTAGAATTAGCCAGCCAAACGTAGGTTCACAAACCTGCCGCGAGGAGTGCTATCTCCCACTGGGGGGGGACTGTATCCTGTTCCTGCGTTAGATCAAAAGACGAAATATGAAGTTTTTGTATATTTATTAAGTAGTGTAGTATCAAGTATAAACATAACTCTAGAAGCAAATGATTTACAAAATTAATAATTGAACAGTTTTCATAACAAATGTAAATGAGCAGAACACTTCACATTTTTATTTTATTTATAACGGATATTTAAAGCAAATTATTCAGTAATGTAGTCTACACTACAAATATTCTGAGGAAAGTGCTTAGTTATGAAGCTCCTGTGTGACGGACTTTTTTTTATAACTTTAGGCTTTAATATCTCTGGTGGGGGACTTCTAATAAAAATCTAATATTTTTATATGTTATTGTTGATAGCTATGAATTCTTCAAAGTGGTCCTTGTTGGGCAACTTAGCAATGCGTAAGCTTCAATAATGCATTAAAATTTTATTATTTTTGAACTTTTTACTTTTAATAACGCTTCTTAAGGCGGTTTAAAACTCTTTATCTATCTCCAGTACAAAACATAATATTCTAGTTCTATTTATTATTGGAATCTAGGCCTACTATTTATAAACTTTTATTATTTTGTTTTTGAAAAAAAACTTAATATTCCGTTCACCATGTTCCGGTGACGGCTTCTGTTGGTTAACCAACTTGACCTTTCAAATTATACAAAACATTTTTGTACGAAATTTCATCAAAATCGGACCATTCTTAAGCCTGCTAGAGAGCGAACAGACAAACATATATATAAATATATACCAATTCGAACCTCCTGTATTGTTGTGATCTGTGGCGAGATTATCTCTCAATTTCATCATTTAATTGGAATTCTAGAGTGAAAAAACTTCAAGTCTTACATAAAAGTTGAATAAGAAAAAAAAAAAAAAAAAAAATACATCGAAAATTTTAAACGCAAGGAGGCAAGTTATAAGAACGTTGAAAATTTTCGATGTTTTTTTTTTTATTCAACTTTTATGTAAGACTTGCTGTAATAATTAAATATCAATTTCACTAAGAATAAATTTCATTTATTTCTGATGATATCACAAAAATAAGCATGATATTACTATTATTTATTTTATGTTTTTCCACCCTAGAATTCTAATTACATTACGAAATTGAGAGATAATCTCAGCTCTGAGTATACTGTTAGAAAGCTGATTAAATTTTACAACTTTTGTGAGATTCGGGAGTCTGCAGGATTGTTTTTGGAAGAATTGTGATTTTTGGAACTTTGTCGCTAACTAGAAGCTGTTATTAATTTCTACTTTTTGAATTGACATTGAATGTGCTTACAGCAAATTTAATGCAGATTTAAAAAATTTAATGAAAACAAATATGCACAAGCAGAGAAAATATAAATAATAAAAAAACTTGTTTTTTGCCATGAAACTTGGTATGCTTCATTCCCATTAAATATGAATGGAGAAGTTTATTAACTAGTATAATGGGTTATCTAAAGAGAGGTGTTAACGTTGAAGATAGATTGTTAATACTCACATATCCTTAAGAATGGAATTGTTGTTGCATTGTAAGATAACTCCGTATATATCACACTCACGCTCAGCTAATGAGAAATATCTACTGCAAGACTAAACTAAATCAGAGCAGAAGGTACGGAGGTTTACTCCTCAACCGAATCTTGAATCTCCCCTTATCTACTATTACCTTAATTTCCCTTCCCTTCTTCACAACCCAAGTCGCTAGATATTATGCCCAACTAATGAGAAACTTGCTGTAAAATAAAAACAAAATCACTCTGTCGGAAATTGGGTTTCTCTCATCAAAATTAGATAAAAAAATTAACAATTGGGCCAGTTGTATATAAATATAATTAAGCAAAACTATTTTTGTTTTATTTTGTATATTAGCGAATCGGCGTTATGAGAGTATTGATAATAAATAAATATTGATAATAATAAATATATTATTTATAAATAATAAATAAATTTTACCGTCTGTTTATTATTGACTAAGAATTTTAGGACACACACACACACACACACACATATATATATATATATGAATGAATGAATGAATGTGTTTATTGCTTTTAAGTACAAAAACTTACAGCAAGGAGTTGGCAAACAAAATTAAATTTAAATTTCCATAATAATAATGATAACACAACAAAAATACATAAAATTATTAAGATAACAAATGGCTTTTTATGTGAGAACAAATAATAATAATGCTTGTAAAATAATATAATAATTCTTGTAAAATAATATGATAATCCTTGTAAGATAATATAAATAACACATAATAAGCATCGAATTAGGCGACTTTAAAGGAAACACTTTAAGGGTTGGCACTGATTTCAGCCTAGAAGAGTCTTCCTAGCTTGTAGACATCGAAGAGTCTGGTGGTTAAAGTCATTCAGCTGTTCTAGGGTGTTGGGGGATAAGAGATCAACAAGTTGGGTGGATTCCTGGTTATTAGCGGTGGGGTTGCTCCTTTTCCATGGCTTGAGAATTTTGCATTCAGTAATTAAGTGTGCTATGTTATTTTTTCCTGAATTGCATAATGGGCATATTTGATCTATATTAAAAACATAACTATTGCCTTGGATGTATATTTTGCTTTGCTTTGTGTTAGATAACCTGAGTTGTGCTAGGAGACGAAGCTTTTCTATATGTATTGTCAAATATAAGTACTGCTCTCCTTCAAAGCTATATGAACTAAGGTTCCTGTACACGTGGCTATAAGAGCTTTTTGTTACTGCCTCCACATCCAGAGAAAAATAGTGATTTTTGGATTTTTCTATAATTTCACCCATCTGTTGCTTGTTCAAAATTATTTGTTGTTGCCATGTATCTTCACATCCAACTGCCGATAAATAAAATCTCATCTCCTGGGTCCAGTTAAAGGGGATTGCATAGGCCTCACCAATTTTAATCAGTGCCAAAAAACAGGCTTTTGAAAGGTCAGTTTTAGGTAGTGTTAACAGGTGCTGCCACCAGTTAAGCATCCTTTGGAAAATCTTATGCTTAAGATGGATTCGACCAGTTTCAAGTCGCACATAGCTACTGGGTGTGTTCCTTGGAAGATGCAGGAGTCTCTTAAAATATAAAAGCTGGCCACTTTCAATTTTTCCGGCGTACTGGGGTCCCCAAATTTCTGCTGTAAACAATAGAGTGCTTTCTGAAATAGCTTCAAAAAGTTTTGCTTTTGTTTCCCATGTGTCCGATTTAGACCTTCCCAATATCTTCAGTACTACTCCATTTGCTATGGCACATTTTGCAACAAAATGGTCTGCTGCTTGCGAGAACTTCCCTGACATCGAGAAA
Source organism: Gonocerus acuteangulatus (assembly GCA_946811695.1). Lineage (NCBI taxonomy): Eukaryota > Metazoa > Arthropoda > Insecta > Hemiptera > Coreidae > Gonocerus > Gonocerus acuteangulatus. The sequence goes on along the minus strand of OX328128.1, from coordinate 94,456,038 downwards.
GGTACGCCTAGATATGTAAACCTGTTCACAACTTGAAGCTGGTGGTTCTGGTACTTGAGATCCATGTGCCTTCCAAGCCTCCCTCCCTTTTGAAAGGGCAGAACAAATGTTTTACTAACATTAACAGCCAGTTTTTTCGTCTCGCAGTACTTTTCTAATAGCCACAGTTTAAATTGAGCATCGGTCCAGCTGTAGGCCAAGATAACCAAATCATCAGCATAAAGCATAAGTAAAACCTCGACTATATCTAATACACTTATTCCTTGTGCTCCATGAGCTTTAAAGAACTCCAGGATATCGCCAATATACAGCAGGAATAGAAGAGGACTTAAATTATCGCCTTGTAACACCCCTTCTGTGATTGAAATTTCTTGAGAGGTTTGCCCTCCTATAGTGATTACGAATCTTGCCGTTTCATACAGATTCATTAGCAGCCGCAGTATTTTCCCTCTAAGTCCGATGTCGTATAATCTTCTCCATAGTAAGCTGTGGCTAACCGAATCGAATGCCCTTTTAAAATCCACAAAGGTGGCAATTACTTTCCTTTTTTTAAGTCTGAGCGCCAGGTTTATAATTGAGGATAGAATAAAGACGTTATCTCTACAACCCTTACCCCTCCTGAAACCCATTTGCTCGTCTGGGATAATATTCTTTTCTTCTGCCCAGCTACTTAGTCTCTTGTAGATCACATGGGTGAACATTTTCAGGATGCTGTTCAATATAGAGATTCCTCTATAGTTCTGAGGGTCATCTTTTGGCCCCTTCTTATGTATGAGACTCATCCTTATTTTTGTCCAGGATAAAGGGATCTTTTCTTTTTGCCATATGGAGTTGAAGAGTTTCAATAAAATCAATCTCCAGTTTTCATCCATAGCTTTAAAACATTCATTGGGGATTGAATCTACACCAGTAGCTTTGCCATTTTTGATGTGTGCTATTGTGTCATCTATTTCCATCAAAGTTATTTCATGGTCTAGATCTGGCATATCAATTGACAAGAAGTTGTATTCTTGCTTTACACTTGTTGGTAGCATTTCCTTAAAAAACTGCTCCCACACTGGTATCGAGATGATGTTTGATTGACAATTTTTAAAATTATATTTATTTATTGCTTTCCAGAAGTCCTGTGAATTTTTACTGTTTCTGATGTTGAATTTTAGTTTGGTGTAGTAGATTTTTTTGGCTTCTTGGATGGCTTTCTTGTAGCGGCTTTTAGCTTCATTGTAGGACATCATAAATTCGGGGAGAAATAAGTTTTTCTTTAGAGTTTTATAGCTTGCCTTGAGTGTTTTTCTTGTTTCCCTGCATCTTTTATCAAACCAAGGTTTGTTATCTTTAATCGTATGGTTCCTGGTTTGCCTCATTACCCCTGCCTCCATCATATGGGCTAACAGCGTTTCCCTAAAATCATTCTCAAACCACTCTAGTTGCTCCTCTCTCAGACTAGGGGTAGACGATTGCAGCACTGCTTTCAAAATATTCATGTTAATCGGGTTTCGATTCACATATATTGAAGGGGCATTCTTGTTTCCAGTTTTTCCGTTGCCTATGGAGAGTTGAGCTGGGAAATGATCCGAGGTTCCGCAACCACAAGAGATGACAAAATCCTGCACCATATCCATGAGGGTATATGACAGCCAAACCTGATCTATGATACTTTTACCACTGTGACTGATATAGGTGAAATGAGCAGGTGTGTCGCTTGGGGATCTTCCATTGCAAACGACCATTCCAAGATTTTCCATCATTTTTACTATTTCCTCCCCTTCTCTGTTCACTGTATAATCAAGGGTGTGACGCTTTCCACTAAACACGTGGCCTTCAAAAATGTCTTCCTCCAGGGAGTTAAGATCTCCGATTCTTGCATTCCAGTCGCCACCAATTATTATGTTTTGGCTGTGGTTATTGTAAGTCAATCTCTCAAGATCATTTTCAAGATTCTGGAACAGTCTATGCTTTTCAGAGCCTGGTTTACAATATACGTTTCCGATGACTATATCCAAAGAGCCATATTTAAATAATGCACCTAATATATAATCTTTGGAAATTAGAGGAGTCACAGAGTCAAAAATGTGATTTCTAAAGAATATTGCAAGCCCCCCACTTGGCCTACCTTTAGTTGCTGATTTCAAGGCCTGCACTGATATACAACTAAAGTCATTTAAAAAGGCTGGCTTTGTTAATGGTTCAGTTGTCAGCCAGGTTTCACAAAAACAATATACATCAGAGGTTATACTTTTAATATCATCTTTCACAAGATTTGCTAAGGATGAGAATCCATGTATATTCCAAAACAATATGCTCAACTTACCATTTGATTGATTTTGGGGCTTTTCTAGGGATCTTAGGTACTTTTTCCTGGTATTGTTTCCCCCAAAGTTTGAGTTTGGGTTTTTATTAAAAAAGGCCTCATATCTCCTACGTTTTTTGTCTTCCTCTTTCTCTTTTTTAATGCTTGGGAGGTGCTGCCCTTAATGGAGGAGTCAGTCTCATGTTCGGCGTCCTCTTCAGAAACCTCCGTGTCTGTTGCTCCTTGTAAGTTTTTGAGATCGCTAAACATCGAGTCTAGTTCGTCAAATGAACGAACTATTACTGAACTACTCTCGCTAGTTGTTTTTACGAAAACCATCCCATTTCTCGTCCAAACTCTTTCTAGTTTTTTATCCTTTTTCAATTGGCGAGCCTTCATATATAGCTTTTGGACAAGTGGTGATAGGTATTCATTCACGAAGATAGAATTTCCATTGAGGTTAAGAAGATTCTTTTTACTCTTTGCGTTAACTATGAATTTAGTTTTGGCCGAGTTGTATATAAATTTCACAACAATGGGGGGGATAGAGTTTTCCCCTGTCAATTTCTTTTTCTGTCTGTATATATTGTCGATCTCTTCTGGTAATAGTTGTGTGTCGATTTTGTTAGCTATTTCTTTAATCTTGTCAAAAAGGTTTTCGTTCTCTGTGACAGGAACGTTATCTATCTTTAGTGTATTCAGGTATCTACTTTGTGAATTTTCAACTGTTTCTCTTTGTAAATTGGTAATTTGTTTATGTAGACGAGCATTTTCAACTGTGAGTTTATTTATTTTCTTTTTACAATACATAATATCCGATCGTGATATATATATATATATATATATATATATATATATATATGTATTTGTATATTGATTATTTTAAGCACAGTCTTCTGGAATGTGGTGTTAAGTGTTAATTTTTCTGAGGAATTATGCTTTTGTTCAATGTATAATATTTTATTAACCATGAACATGACACTTTCAGAACCCCTTCGACCTTAGGGTGCTGAAACGTGGGCCTGGAACCAGAGACAGTCCGAACCAAGTCCCATCGGGATTCGATTCACGTCTCGTCGGCTGTATCTGCGAGGAGGAAGCTACAACGATCCAATGGATGTGGCTACATCAGGGATGTCCAAGACGTTGCGCTTGCGGACATTGGTTCCAGCTTGTATACAAAGCACCAGTCTAAAGCGCCTCGCTTGTCTTTGTCGAGTCGTCCACTAGTCTCGGAGAGAATGGAGAGGAGTGTACTCAGACTTGCAAAGAAAGCCTGTATTATGTCTCTAGTAAAAAAGCACTGTAATAATAAATGTAATTAAAATAATAAATTGCGTTATTAGTTGTTACTCTTTTTATTTATGTTTTTTTATTAATACTTAAGTTTTAAACCCACAATTACCATGCTCCTTGCATAGGATAAATGACTTGCATAAACACACACACATATATATATATATATATATATATATATATATATATATATATATATATATATATAAAAAAAAGTCCTTAAGATATTTTGCTCGTCGTGCTTTGTTTTAGAGAAAATCGCAAAACAAGAAACAAAGCAAGTTTTCATTTTTGTACTTACTTATTTAAATTTTCAATGGAAAAAAGAAAATTGTCATTGTGAATTGTTTTGAGTTGAGAAACCAATTACTAAAATTCAATCTCTTGATGCTGATCTAGTTTTCATGTAAGGTTTCTGCAACGGTAATGGTTTAGAAGCGGTGCGAGAGTATGCGCGCCAATTCACAAATAGAAGAGTGCTTAATCAACGATTATTTTTGTTAACTTTTAATAGACTACGAGAGACTGGGTCATTTTATTTATTTACATTTTTTTATGTTATCATCTATTTAATTTAGTTATGGCTTAAAATGTTGCCTTCTTGTAGAATTGTAATCATTAGATCTAGCACTGACTTGATGAATTGGATTCAATCTCTTAATTGCTCCCTTGAGTTGATTGTTGCTGAATAAACTTCATCTTCAGGGTTCCCTATACGAAGAAATCCATGGGTGTCATATCAGATGATCGGGGTAACCAAGGTACTATTATAATCCGTCGTTGTTCTTTCTTGTTTTGCTATTTTCGTCAAAACGTAGCAAAAACAAGCAGATGTCTAAAGGATTTTTGTCTTAGTTTTTCAGTCCCATACATTCAGGCCATTTAAATTCAGGTATATATGAGTGCGTGTGATTGAATAATGAGTGTTCCTATCTTCTCTTAGGCCTTATAGGCAAGTAAAATGAAATTGATTCTTGAAAAGAGGTAAATGAAGCTATATAAATAACAAATAATTCGATGTAAAAAATGTAATGTTTGTAAAAATTAATTTCAGATGCATTCCTTTCGAAAATATTGAAAGAAAATAAACAAAATTATATTAACTTGTGTAATCAAAAGCAAGCATTTGGAGCTAAGGCTGAATGGCATTTTTCAGCAACAGCACTTGGAAAGGACCATGTGATGGGCTGGGAGCCATGATGAAAAGACTGGCAGCCAGAGCAAGCCTACAAAGACTGTATAAGAACTAAATTATTGATTATTAAAGGAACCCAGAAATTACAAGCCTTCATGCCTCTCAAATGTGGAACGAAAGTAAATGTGTAATTACTTCCTTCTTCGGTTGTTTCGAGAATATTTCCTGCTGTAAAGGATATGCAGCAGATATTAGTAGGTATGTAACATCAATCTAAGATGACACTTGGTGGTTGAGTTATGTTCTGGATAAAGATGAAGATTGCAGTAAAGTGGAAGTTACATTCCTCCATCCTTCAGCTCCATCACCCTCATTTATATATCCCACACCACCTGATACACGGAGGATCCTTTTTACAGATATGATATGCAAAGGGAACCCTGTCACACAGACTCGCTGATCATACAGTTTACGTGACAGTGAAGCGAACCAATGTGTAGGTATCTTCCAACGATTCAAGTCTAGATGAAGTAATTTGTTAGCCCTTAACTTTACTCATAATATTGGATGGTAAGTGTCTAAATGACCTTTCTACGTTGAAAAAAATGTAGAAGTAATAGCCACTGCTTGTTTCATTGCAATGTGTTGCTTGTTTCATTCAGTGAACTATTCCAAATTGTGAAAAACTGTACTAATTCTGGTATTTTTGTACAAAACTTGTATATCTTAAGTCCTGTATCTCCTGATCCCATTGAGATCCCATGATAGAATTTTGCTATATGTATTAAGACATTACAAACTATATTTGATATTTTTTTGGGAATTTTTAAAATTGACACTTTTTGAGAAATTTAAATTTTAAAATTTTTAAAAATTGTAACCCCTACTTTGTGGCATGTCATATTAAAGCCCCGTTCAACAGCTTTAAAATGAAACCACTTCCAGGTTAATATCATCACTGGTTTGGAGCCTACAGGCATCCAAAGGTGCCAAAATATGACACTTTCACAAAAATGTAAATCTTTAAAAATTAATAATTTTAAAAATAGTTGTGCTACATAACTGAAATTTGGCATTTTTTCATAAGTCTATGATATATTACTGCATACCAAAAATCATGAAAATCTGAGACATCAAGTGCGAAAAGTGTGTTGATTTGACATGGAATGACCCTGTTGTCAATGAGATTTGTGACTCTTGGACACTGTGAATTTGTTCGCCTTGAGTGGGTTTTACGTCTCTCTGTACCTTTGAAATTATAGAATAATATAAATGAAGGCGATTAGCAATGAAACACAGAGATTGTCCATTATTGTTGAGAGTAATTATTCTTAGTGAAGCCGCCGCTCCACGAACGAATGAACTACCGTGTATTGGCAATTGAAATAGTTTCCTGCATCCAATGTATTCGCTTGCTACATATACAGAATACTAATAAATCTTTCAGTAGTTCATTTCGGTTCTTTAGTAGGATATTTTTAATAATTTGGAAATTGCCAAGAAAAGCAATTTTGATAATGAATTTAATAAAAAAAAAAATAAAAAAATAAAAAAAAAAAAAAATGTAATAAACTTTTAAATTTAAACAATTGTTATTGTAGGTCTGAATGTAAAATTTTTGAAATGATTTCTATAAGATTGATAAGGAGCTGTATAGCTCCCCGAGGCAGCAAGATGAGATCAATAGGGAACATAGCCTGGAAAACGATCGATGGGGATGAAAGCTGTACCTGTAACAAAAATCATACTCGCATTTGGAAACCTTTTACAGAATATATATATATATATATGTGTGTGTGTCACTCAGGAGCTGCATAACTATGCACTTTACTCAGAATTTGGGAAGTGTAGACTGCATAATTTGTTCCTGAATAATTTGCTGAAAATAACCTATATAAATAAAATAAAAACAAGAATAGTTCCTATACAAAAAATTCACATATTCGTTTATTGATTTTTTTGAATAATAAAAGCGTCACCAGTTAAAAAGAAAACTTCATACAATAATAAAGCAGGAAAGAGAAAGAGCGCTCCTAGTGGCAGAAGTCAGAACTCTACAACCTATATAAAGTAATAACGAAACAGAAGCGCTTCGAGCGGTAGCTTTGCGAGCCTTCGTTATGGCGGAAGAATTCTAATCAAAAATAGTTCAAAGTAACCCCCCCCCCTTCCAACGGACTGATTTAGTTCAGTTTTTCAACACTTTTTGTCTCATTAGATACCCACGAAGTATGCCGCCTTTCTTTACAATACAGCAGAAATTGCGACCTGTATGAGCAAATTAGTAATTTGGGTCCGGAGTGAACCCCCCCCCCCCCCTCCTTCTAATGAACCGATTTAGTTTATTTTTAGAACAAAACGAATACCGAGTATCGTTGCAATAAAACTGAAATGAAGGTCGGTATGGGCGAATAACTACTTTGTCTCCGGAGTAAACTACCCCCCTCCCCTTTTTGCTGGTTAACGACCTCGTTCAATCGTTTGCTGGGGGAATAATATATACCAAGTATTGTGAGGAAAATACAAAAACTCTGATGTGTATAGTGTTAACAGACAGGGTGTTCAGAATTCTATGCCCGTCCCCCTTTTTTCCCCATAGTTTATAGAATTTCGAAACGAAACTCTCATGGCCTTAACTACTTTAAATAAAGTTTGTTTTCAGGTTATAGTTGGCTTCTAAGTAACCTTCTCCGGCTACAATAACTTTGGAATTTCAAATAGAACGCTATACTTATTTTGCTGGGTTCTTGTAGAAAATCTAATTCTAAAACGATTTTATATCGGTGAATATTTAGTTTTGACGCATCCTTTAGCTGTAAAATGCCATCAACCCTTCTCGATGTTTCAGACTAATATCCATGTGCAACAGTTCGCGATAAATTAATGAAACACTTTTCTGTAGTTCGGGCTTTACAAACGCTACTACAAAAAGATGAATATGCAGTACTTTTATTAACAATACTAGAAGGTAGTGGCCAAAACCCTAGTAGCCAAGCTTTTCAACAATACTAGAAGGTAGTGGCCAAACCCTGGGTTGTAGCCAAGCTTTTCAACAATACTAGAAGGTAGTGGCCAAACCCTGGGTTGTAGCCAAGCTTTTCAACAATACTAGAAGGTAGTGGCCAAACCCTGGGTTGTAGCCTAGCTTTTCAACAATACTAGAAGGTAGTGGCCAAACCCTGGGTTGTAGCCAAGCTTTTCAACAATACTAGAAGGTAGTGGCCAAACCCTGGGTTGTAGCCAAGCTTTTCAACAATACTAGAAGGTAGTGGCCAAAACCCTAGGTTTTAGCCAAGCTTTTCAACAATACTAGAAGGTAGTGGCCAAACCCTCGGTTGTAGCCAAGCTTTTCAACAATACTAGAAGGTAGTGGCCAAACCCTGGGTTGTAGCCTAGCTTTTCAACAATACTAGAAGGTAGTGGCCAAACCCTGGGTTGTAGCCTAGCTTTTCAACAATACTAGAAGGTAGTGGCCAAACCCTGGGTTGTAGCCAAGCTTTTCAACAATACTAGAAGGTAGTGGCCAAACCCTGGGTTGTAGCCAAGCTTTTCAACAATACTAGAAGGTAGTGGCCAAACCCTGGGTTGTAGCCAAGCTTTTCAACAATACTAGAAGGTAGTGGCCAAACCCTGGGTTGTAGCCAAGCTTTTCAACAATACTAGAAGGTAGTGGCCAAACCCTGGGTTGTAGCCAAGCTTTTCAACAATACTAGAAGGTAGTGGCCAAACCCTGGGTTGTAGCCAAGCTTTTCAACAATACTAGAAGGTAGTGGCCAAACCCTGGGTTGTAGCCAAGCTTTTCAACAATACTAGAAGGTAGTGGCCAAACCCTGGGTTGTAGCCAAGCTTTTCAACAATACTAGAAGGTAGTGGCCAAACCCTGGGTTGTAGCCAAGCTTTTCAACAATACTAGAAGGTAGTGGCCAAACCCTGGGTTGTAGCCTAGCTTTTCAACAATACTAGAAGGCAGTGGCCAAACCCTGGGTTGTAGCCTAGCTTTTCAACAATACTAGAAGGTAGTGGCCAAACCCTGGGTTGTAGCCAAGCTTTTCAACAGTACTAGAAGGTAGTGGCCAAACCCTGGGTTGTAGCCAAGCTTTTCAACAATACTAGAAGGTAGTGGCCAAACCCTGGGTAGTAGCCTAGCTTTTCAACAATACTAGAAGGTAGTGGCCAAACCCTGGGTTGTAGCCAAGCTTTTCAACAATACTAGAAGGTAGTGGCCAAACCCTGGGTTGTAGCCTAGCTTTTCAACAATACTAGAAGGTAGTGGCCAAACCCTGGGTTGTAGCCAAGCTTTTCAACAATACTAGAAGGTAGTGGCCAAACCCTGGGTTGTAGCCAAGCTTTTCAACAATACTAGAAGGTAGTGGCCAAACCCTGGGTAGTAGCCTAGCTTTTCAACAATACTAGAAGGTAGTGGCCAAACCCTGGGTTGTAGCCAAGCTTTTCAACAATATTAGAAGGTAGTGGCCAAACCCTGGGTTGTAGCCAAGCTTTTCAACAATACTAGAAGGTAGTGGCCAAACCCTGGGTTGTAGCCAAGCTTTTCAACAATACTAGAAGGTAGTGGCCAAACCCTGGGTTGTAGCCAAGCTTTTCAACAATACTAGAAGGTAGTGGCCAAACCCTGGGTTGTAGCCAAGCTTTTCAACAATATTAGAAGGTAGTGGCCAAACCCTGGGTTGTAGCCAAGCTTTTCAACAATACTAGAAGGTAGTGGCCAAACCCTGGTTTGTAGCCAAGCTTTTCAACAAAAAGGTTCATTTGAAGTACGGTTCGATTCGGAAGGGAAGAGCATTTATGTCTATTTTTTTTTTTAAGCAGACATATTTTTATTGAGCAAGAAAGGATTGCTCAATTCGGTAAACATGTGTCATAAAAACCTTAAAAATAAATAAAATAAGATCACTTAGCTCAAAAAATTTTTTTTTAACCATTAAGAGTTCTGGCTTGTTAGTATTCCATACCCTCAAATGTTCTCAGCACTAACAGCCCCGAAATTTTCCCAGCCCCTCCCTAAATTATTTTTTATATGCGCCCATATCTTGTGTAGTATATTACAGGCGTTATGATGGTTAGAAGCCTTCTTTAATGGCTTCATACCTTTGTCAAGTACTAATATGAACTGAATTCTCTCTTTCTATTATATTATTTTGATTGTGTGTATTTCCTGTGTAAACCTGAGGCGTTTTTTTTCTCTCTCGATTCTCTTCGTTAAGAAGATAGAAGCTGGGAAATCTCTTAGCCGGCAGAGATCTGAAGAGAAAGACCGATTTGAAGTCTTCAAAGTGTGGCGAATCGGGGAGAGTTTTTACAAATATTTCTCAGACTTTCGGCTCGAAAAATGTCCAGCGGAAATTCACTCGATAAGTGGAAAAGTGCAGAAAACATTTTCTCCTAACGGGTCACGATTTTTGCAACATGAAAGTTTTAACTTGTTCCTTAATTCTCCTTTTAATAAAATATCAGGCGGGAAGTCGATAAAAATAAAGCTAGAATTGAGGCGTTTAATATAAAAACCAGATCAATACATTTTTGCGAGGTTCCTCCCTACCCCGTAGTGTTATGACCTTACGCCTATCTAAACCAGATCAATACATTTTTGCGAGGTTCCTCCCTACCCCGTAGTGTTATGACCTTACGCCTATCTAAACAATAATATATTCAAAGAAAAAGAGGCCACAATTTTATAATATAACTAGCTGTTACCCAGCGTGCCATGCTACACCTACTTTCTGCATATAGAAGAGCCTAAATAAATTAGAAACCAAATAAGTATTATTAATATCTAATAACACGAATCTGTAACTGTTTCGAACCCGTGACCTCCCAACTGTGCGTCCTAGACGACTTTGACCTAACCTATAACACCCCCCGTATCAAGACATACATGTATGCCAAGCTTGGTAAAAATCGGTCTAACGGTGTGGATTTTTATTTTAAAAAAAAAACATACAGACAGCAGCTGGTAGACGTTTTTGACCTGGCCTATGTCAATCCCCTGATCAAGACCAACCTGTGTGCCCAGTTTGATCAAAATCTGTCAAACGGTGTGGGTTTTTATAGAAAACAAACATACAGACAGACAGCTGGTAGACGTTTATGACTTAGCTTACGACACACCCCAGATTAAGATACCGAGTTTAGTCAAAATCGGACAAACGGTGTGGATTTGTATAAGGGACAAACATACAGACAGACAGCTGGTAGATTTTTTTGACCTAGCCTAGGAGATTTCTCGTATCAAGACCTACCATTATTCCAACTTTGGTCAAAATCGGACAAACGGTGTGGATTAGTATAAGTAACAAACAAACAAACAGACAGAAACACATACAGACACGTGATTTTTATATATATATATATATATATATATATATATATATATATATATATATATATATATATAGATTGAGTAGTGTAGTACCACACATACACATAACTCTGCAAATTTATTACAAAATTAATAATTGAATCAGTTGCTCATTACAAAAGTAAATGAGGAAGAAGTATGCATGATTTTATTTTATTTATACAAGTTGTTTTAAGCAAATTATTCAGGAATTCTGAGTAAAATGCTTAGTTAAGCAGCTCCTGCGTGGCCGACAGGACTTTTTCCTTAACAATATTATTTTACAGGACCCACTTCTCATCCCTAGTTATTAACCTATTTAAAAATGGCTGATTCAGGGGAGAATCGCAAAAGGAGATGTGAGAAACACATCCTCCAGCCCCCAAACGATTTCAGACACTTGCATGAGATATGGTAGGGTGTCGTTCGCACTGGAGCGATATACGATACGATATATCGTAAGCGATATGGCGCGACGATTTATTGCTAGGAAGGTTCAGACGGCGGGCGATAAATCGGCGCAATCTGTGGGATAATAATATGGTGGAAAGACAATTCTCACTAATCCAGTTGCAAATATTAGCTGAAGCGAGGAAAAGGTTCAAGTGGATTACTGGTTCAGAGGTAGGATGAGACGGAAATACTGGCTGCATCCCTACAACCTTAGCAACGAGCAGTATAGCTAGGATCTTGTATCTAGAGACCTTACTGGTTCAGAGGTAGGATGAGAAGGAAATACTGGCTGCATCCCTACAACCTTAGCAACGAGCAGTATAGCTAGGCTCTTTAGAATGAAGAGCTTGACGAACCTCGGAGGCTGCTGGTTATCAGCTGTAGGCTGGTGATTACAGAGGCATTCCAAGGCCTATAGAATGAAGAGCTTGACGAACCTCGGAGGCTGCTGATTATCATCTGTAGGCTAGTGATTACAGAGGCATTCCAAGCCCTGTAGAATGAAGAGCTTGACGAACCTCGGAGGCTGCTGGTTATCAGATGTAGGCTGGTGATTACATTGGCATTCCAAGCCCTGTAGAATGAAGAGCTTGACGAACCTCGGAGGCTTCTGGTTTTCAGCTGTAGGCTGGTGATTACAGTGGCATTCCGTGCCCTGTAGAATGAAGAGCTTGACGAACCTCGGAGGCTCCTGGTTTTCAGCTGTAGGCTGGTGATTACAGTGGCATTCCGTGCCCTGTAGAATGAAGAGCTTGACGAACCTCGGAGGCTGCTGGTTATCAGCTGTAGGCTGGTGTTTACAGAGGCATTCCAAGCCCTGTAGAATGAAGAGCTTGACGAACCTCGGAGGCTGCTGGTTATCAGCTGTAGGCTGGTGATTACATTGGCATTCCAAGCCCTGTAGAATGAAGAGCTTGACGAACCTCGGAGGCTTCTGGTTTTCAGCTGTAGGCTGGTGATTACAGAGGCATTCCGTGCCCTGTAGAATGAAGAGCTTGACGAACCTCGGAGGCTGCTGGTTATCAGCTGTAGGCTGGTGATTACAGAGGCATTCCGTGCCCTGTAGAATGAAGAGTTTGACGAACCTCGGAGGCTGCTGGTTATCAGCTGTAGGCTGGTGATTACAGAGGCATTCCAAGCCCTGTAGAATGAAGAGCTTGACGAACCTCGGAGGCTGCTGGTTATCAGCTGTAGGCTGGTGATTACAGAGGCATACCAAGCCCTGTAGAATGAAGAGCTTGACGAACCTCGGAGGCTTCTGGTTTTCAGCTGTAGGCTGGTGATTACAGAGGCATTCCAAGCCCTGTAGAATGAAGAGCTTGACGAACCTCGGAGGCTGCTGGTTATCAGCTGTAGGCTGGTGATTACAGAGGCATACCAAGCCCTGTAGAATGAAGAGCTTGACGAACCTCGGAGGCTTCTGGTTATCAGCTGTAGGCTGGTGTTTACAGGGGCATTCCAAGCCCTGTAGAATGAAGAGCTTGACGAACCTCGGAGGCTGCTGGTTATCAGCTGTAGGCTGGTGATTACAGAGGCATTCCGTGCCCTGTAGAATGAAGAGCTTGACGAACCTCGGAGGCTTCTGGTTTTCAGCTGTAGGCTGGTGATTACAGAGGCATTCAATCAATGAATCAATCAAATAATTTATTTGTTTTTGGGAATATATCCCATACAAATAGAGTGCGTACTAAACATAAATATACAATATGTATATATATACAGCATTTTATAATTCTTTATAATTTAATTTAAAACTGCGCTAAAAATAAATAAATATATGTCTTATATAAATAAATTTATGACATATATAAATATATATTAACATCTGTTTTTTCAATCACTACTCTTCTAGCATAAATGTTCTGAGGTTAAGACTCCTTATAGTGTACTGGAGTAGAGCCCTGATGGTCGACATATCGGCGGTATTGAGAATCTGATAAAACTCTTCTGTTGATTTATTGATGAAGTTGGGAAGATAATATCTCCTGTAGGGTGAGTAGATTGGGCAACAGCAATAGAAATGTTGAAGGGTTTCATTGGTCTGGAGGTTACAGATATTGCATGGATCTTGTGGTGTTAATTGGTGAGAAGTTGTATGGTATGAAAGTCTGATAAATTTTATGCTGGCTGTTCGAATTTGAGTTAGAAGATTCTGCTGTGAATAAGTGAGGTTCATCTGTAGATGTTGTTGTGGTCTGTGCTCTGGGGTATAAATCCTTTTGTAATTTGGGCAAAACATGGAGTTGGTCATCCTATCTAAATCTTTATTGTGGAGTTTTTCTCTTATAGTGGTAAGACTGATACTTATATTTTTTCTCCTCTCCGATGTGTTTTCCAAAACTGCTATTAGTTCCTCTAATTGAAAGGATTTAAGTATCTCCTGAAGCTGTAAAAACCAATTATATTTAGTATTATTAGGATATCTTGTTGCATTATTTTTGAGGGCATTGAAACAGATTCTTGGGTATCTGTGGCCAGGCATGTCCAGTATTTTTCTAACCCAGTTCAGACCCTGTTCTAGAATGTTATATGCTATATGCGTAGTCCCTGTTTTCAGACGTAAAATATAATGAGGTGTGGATGGATGCAGGTTGAGAATCTTCTTGTAAAAGGCAAGGCGACAGCTCTCCACCATCTCCAGATACCTGAGGGACCATATACTTGCACCATACATCAAAACACTGTTAGCCATGGATTGACAGAGTCTTTCCTTTGTATCCCACTCTTTAGACTTAGAACGAGCATAGATCCCTCTTACAATACCAATCGCTGTGTTGGTTTTGCTGATTGCTTGTTTAGTTGCCTTCAAAAACAATCCAGACCTAGAGAACAGCACACCCAGATATGTGACTTCAGTGACCATTTCGATTTCCTGACCATTATACATAAACTTGCGTTCAGCTTTGGGCCTTCCTTTACTGAACTTAATGATGCTCGTTTTTTTTTGTGTTTAACCGGAGCATATTTTTTTTGCAATATTCATTTAAGAGGGATAATTTTTGTGCTATATCATAATGTGATGTTCCTAAAATTATGAGATCGTCTGCATACTGGAGGAGAAGAATATCACATAACTCACTGACCTTTATACCTCTTACTCCATTTTCCCTGAAAAAATCTTCAATATCATGAATATACAATTTAAACAGATCCGGGCTCAAAGATTCTCCCTGTAGGACTCCCTCCGTTACATCCACATAACTATCTTCACTCTGAGGGATTAATAGCCGTGCCTTTTCATAAAGATTTTTCACGATTCTAATAAATTTTCCACTGAGACCTGTGTTGAACAATTTTTACCAGAGCAGATCGTGATTGACAGTGTCAAATGCTCTTTGGAAATGGATGACGAACCTCGGAGGCTGCTGATTATCATCTGTAGGCTAGTGATTACAGAGGCATTCCAAGCCCTGTAGAATGAAGAGCTTGACGAACCTCGGAGGCTGCTGGTTTTCAGCTGTAGGCTGGTGATTACAGAGGCATTCCAAGCCCTGTAGAATGAAGAGCTTGACGAACCTCGGAGGCTTCTGGTTTTCAGCTGTAGGCTGGTGTTTACAGAGGCATTCCGTGCCCTGTAGAATGAAGAGCTTGACGAACCTCGGAGGTTGCTGGTTATCAGCTGTAGGCTGGAGATTACAGGGGCATTCCAAGCCCTGTAGAATGAAGAGCTTGACGAACCTCGGAGGCTGCTGGTTATCAGCTGTAGGCTGGTGTTTACAGAGGCATTCCAAGCCCTGTAGAATGAAGAGCTTGACGAACCTCGGAGGCTGCTGGTTATCAGCTGTAGGCTGGTGATTACATTGGCATTCCGAGCCATGTATAATGAAGAGCTTGACGAACCTCGGAGGCTAATTTATTCCTTTAATAATACTGCCTTTGATTTGGTAACATATATCATCTTTACACGTTTGTGTTGAGAGGGGGAACGAGTTTTCATGCCTCCAAGAGAGTGGACACGGGGGTCTACTCTCTGCAGCTTTAACTGTTAACCAGTATCCAATATGCCAGGTTGTACCAGATACGAAAGGGCTGCTTGACAAAAGCTTTGAATGTGTGGAAAAGCTGATAAAATTCAGAGATTTCTTCTTTGGAGCAAATGCTAGTTTGGGAGCACAATGCTGATTGTAAAAATAAGAATAATAAGGATTTTTTAAAACCTTATGAGCAGGTTAGGGCTCTCTCAGAGTCAGGCCTGAGTAACTACACAGTACTTGCTATTTTTATACTGACTCCGGTGTTACCTCTCGCGCCGGTTACCTGTCCACCAAGGAGGTTTCAATACACCCGCCTCTCCCAGCACTGAGGTACAACATCTCACGCTGGCAGAACACTGCTGACGTCATCTCAACCAGAATATGTTATTATCTTTCTGTACACTTCAAGAACAGTATAATTATTTATTTTTACCTACCAGAGGACTTTAAACTTTATTTATTAATTATTATTTACGCATTATTGGGGCCCTTCTGTCAACAACCCAAGATCCCAATAATACCAAGATATTGAGGGAAGTTAGCAAGACGGGCAAGTGCAACATGCAATTTGTTGCTCTCTAAGAGTTGCTGACAATTTCGATGTAATTCTGTGTTTGTGTATTTTCAAGAAAGTCTTTGACAATGCTTTTGAATGCTAACCAAGCATTATTTTGAATTTCTCTCATTGTTCAGATAAAATGTTCATGTTTAATCAGCACCGAATCTGTGTGCCATCAAACACTCCAACCTTTATCTTGTCAAATGACAGATTAGGAACTGCCTAAATGAAATACTTGAAATAGTCTGCTTTAGTTGGTAAAGCTTTAACAAATTATTTCATAAGATCCAGTTTCATATGAAGAGGTAGAAATGTAATATTCTTTCTCTGAACAAGAGGCTCATGGCGAATGTTTGGGTCTCAAAGTTTCCGGTTCATATCGTAGCCTCTTGTAAATATTCTGGTTGTATAATTTTCCTAGTTATTCCAGAAAATGTCTAAAGTTACGTAAAAAAAAAGGATATTCTGACTGGAAATCTTGTGTAGATAACATTCTACGTTAGAGAGAGATAACATTCACATAAGGTGTAGAAAAATAAAACTCGACGCGTAAGAAGAAAACTAACTAAGGTTTTGAAATGAGCACGTCTACTCAACCCTAAAACACCTAACTCAACCCTGAAACACCTAACTCAACCCTGAAACACCTAACTCAACCCTGAAACACCTAACTCAACCCTGAAACACCTAACTCAACCCTGAAACACCTAACTCAACCCTGAAACACCTAACTCAACCCTGAAACACCTAACTCAACCCTGAAACACCTAACTCAACCCTGAAACACCTAACTCAACCCTGAAACACCTAACTCAACCCTGAAACACCTAACTCAACCCTGAAACACCTAACTCAACCCTGAAACACCTAACTCAACCCTGAAACACCTAACTCAACCCTGAAACACCTAACTCAACCCTGAAACACCTAACTCGACTGGAATTGTCGTAGAGATTGTTCCCCAGTATTATATGCCTGAAGAAGGTCCGAAACGTTGCGGTATAAATCAAATATAAAATGCAGAAGGTTCGACCCATCTTATCAGAAAACACCATTCAGCTTTTTTAGAATAAAATTCGGAATCTGATCCTCCCCTGGTGCTTTTCGTTTCTTCAGTTTCCTGATATACCCCTTGAGCTCCTGTAGAGTTATGTAGTCAGTAAGTCCACCGTCTGCTGTCACAGGTTCTCTTAAAAAATCGTCCACTGTACTATCGGTCTCTATGTCGTCTCTGTCTAGCGGTCTTACAATAGTCTGTAAGTGTGTCGTGATAAAGTGGGTCACGTACGTTATGAAGAACAGCAATGTCTAATATGTCCGGATGATATCTGTCTTGTGTTGGGTAGTGTGTTGGGTCGTCAGGTGCTGACATGAGCAGTCCTAAGTTCGTAGATATGTGTTCAAGTCGAGTTCCGTTCGAGTTCAGTGTTCTTCAGCCCCAGACAGGGTTTTTACTATTCAGATCTCCGAGCAACACAGTCGGAGCTCCGGAAAAAAGGCACTCAAAGTCGGATTCAATGAGGCGTGTTCCAGGTCGGTGATATGCTGCCAGAATATTGATGTTTGTGTTATTGTTTAGTCTTAGTGTAATTCCAACGGCTTGCAAGTTTTGTAGTGTAGGTAAGTAGAGTTCAGTGTGTATTAATCGTCTCTGTACAAGTATAGCGACTCCACCCCGTCTGGTCCCCTGGTCCGTCCTGTACACAGTATAACCAGGAATTCACAGTCTGTCTATTTCAGTTAGGTGCGTCTCCGTAACACATGCTACGTGCACAACGTGTCTGTTAAGGAAGTCTGTCAGTAATTTCACGCGGTTTGTTAGTCCCGTGGTGTTCCAATTCAAAAGGGTTAGGTTATGGTAAGAAGTTGGATTAGAATAGTCCATTTTCAACTGTAAAAATGGAAGTCAACAGTAAAAAATGATTGATTGTCTTGATTTGAGGTAAGAACGGCATTATGATTGTCGTCAGGAATTTTGAAATGTCGAAGGTAGGGTCAGCTGTTTTGTCTTGATTTTTCTGTGATGTCCGTAGATGTTCTCTTTCCGTCCAGACATTTGGTCGTGGAGCCTCCGGGGGAGAGATTTGGTGTGTTGTGGTCTGTGTAATGGGAGGCGTGGTGTTATGTGTGTTTGAGGTAAAGTGTTTTGTTTGTGTATTTTTGTAGTAGCAGCCCGTCTAGAGCGAGATTTTGCGTAGTTCATGTATACTTGGCAACCTTTATACCTGGAACTGTGGTTATCGTTGCAATTGGTACATCTGGCAGTGATGGATCTGTCGGTACAAAGAGAAAGAGGCTGATCCCCTGCGCATTTTGCACACTTGGGATCCAGACGGCAGAGTTTCTTAGTGTGGCCTATTCTTAAAAAGTTAGCGCAAGGGGCGTTTGGATCGGCGTCTGATTTCCACATTAACGACTATGTTACAATGTCTATCCAATTCCAGTACCGATTTGGAAATCATTCTTTATTCCTATCGAAGATAAATAGCTAACACCTCATGTTTCTTGTTCACTGGCCAGCCAAGTGGTGTACATCCTTCATTTTCGGCAGTTTAAACAAGAGTGCAGTTCGACAAGAGTCTTTGCAGCTCCTAGCTGTCCGAAATGTGCTGCATAGTGGTGTACATCCTTCATGAGGCTCGATGGGTCGGCAGTTTAAACAAGAGTGCAGTTCGACAAGAGTCTTTGCAGCTCCTAGCTGTCCGAACTGTGCTGCATAGTGGTGTACATCCTTCATGAGGCTCGATGGGTCGGCAGTTTAAACAAGAGTGCAGTTCGACAAGAGTCTTTGCAGCTCCTAGCTGTCCGAAATGTGCTGCATAGTGGTGTACATCCTTCATGAGGCTCGATGGGTCGGCAGTTTAAACAAGAGTGCAGTTCGACAAGAGTCTTTGCAGCTCCTAGCTGTCCGAAATGTGCTGCATAGTGGTGTACATCCTTCATGAGGCTCGATGGGTCGGCAGTTTAAACAAGAGTGCAGTTCGACAAGAGTCTTTGCAGCTCCTAGCTGTCCGAAATGTGCTGCATAGTGGTGTACATCCTTCATGAGGCTCGATGGGTCGGCAGTTTAAACAAGAGTGCAGTTCGACCAGAGTCTTTGCAGCTCCTAGCAGTCCGAAATGCCTAGCCAAGTGGTGTACATCCTTCATGAGGCTCGATGGGTCGGCAGTTTAAACAAGAGGGCAGTTCGACAAGAGTCTTTGCAGCTCCTAGCTGTCCGAAATGTGCTGCATAGTGGTGTACATCCTTCATGAGGCTCGATGGGTCGGCAGTTTAAACAAGAGTGCAGTTCAACAAGAGTCTTTGCAGCTCCTAGCTGTCCGAAATGTGCTGCATAGTGGTGTACATCCTTCATGAGGCTCGATGGGTCGGCAGTTTAAACAAGAGTGCAGTTCGACAAGAGTCTTTGCAGCTCCTAGCAGTCCGAAATGCCTAGCCAAGTGGTGTACATCCTTCATGAGGCTCGATGGGTCGGCAGTTTAAACAAGAGTGCAGTTCGACAAGAGTCTTTGCAGCTCCTAGCTGTCCGAAATGTGCTGCATAGTGGTGTACATCCTTCATGAGGCTCGATGGGTCGGCAGTTTAAACAAGAGTGCAGTTCGACAAGAGTCTTTGCAGCTCCTAGCTGTCCGAAATGTGCTGCATAGTGGTGTACATCCTTCATGAGGCTGGATGGCTTGGCAGTTTAAACAAGAGTGCAGTTCGACAAGAGTCTTTGCAGCTCCTAGCTGTCCGAAATGCCTAGCCAAGTGCTGTACATCCTTCATGAGGCTCGATGGGTCGGCAGTTTAAACAAGAGGGCAGTTCGACAAGAGTCTTTGCAGCTCCTAGCTGTCCGAAATGTGCTGCATAGTGGTGTACATCCTTCATGAGGCTCGATGGGTCGGCAGTTTAAAGAAGAGTGCAGTTCGACAAGAGTCTTTTCAGCTCCTAGCTGTCCGAAATGTGCTGCATAGTGGTGTACTTCCTTCATGAGGCTCGATGGGTCGGCAGTTTAAACAAGAGTGCAGTTCAACAAGAGTCTTTGCAGCTCCTAGCTGTCCGAAATGTGCTGCATAGTGGTGTACATCCTTCATGAGGCTCGATGGGTCGGCAGTTTAAACAAGAGTGCAGTTCGACAAGAGTCTTTGCAGCTCCTAGCTGTCCGAAATGTGCTGCATAGTGGTGTACGTCCTTCATGAGGCTCGATGGGTCGGCAGTTTAAACAAGAGTGCAGTTCGACAAGAGTCTTTGCAGCTCCTAGCTGTCCGAAATGTGCTGCACAGTGGTGTACATCCTTCATGAGCCTCGATGGGTCGGCAGTTTAAACAAGAGTGCAGTTCGACAAGAGTCTTTGCAGCTCCTAGCTGTCCGAAATGTGCTGCATAGTGGTGTACATCCTTCATGAGGCTCGATGGGTCGGCAGTTTAAACAAGAGTGCAGTTCGACAAGAGTCTTTGCAGCTCCTAGCTGTCCGAAATGTGCTGCATAGTGGTGTACATCCTTCATGAGGCTGGATGGCTTGGCAGTTTAAACAAGAGTGCAGTTCGACTAGAGTCTTTGCAGCTCCTAGCTGTCCGAAATGCCCAGCCAAGTGGTGTACTTCCTTCATGAGGCTCGATGGGTCGGCAGTTTAAACAAGAGTGCAGTTCGACAAGAGTCTTTGCAGCTCCTAGCAGTCCGAAATGCCTAGCCAAGTGGTGTACATCCTTCATGAGGCTCGATGGGTCGGCAGTTTAAACAAGAGTGCAGTTCGACAAGAGTCTTTGCAGCTCCTAGCTGTCCGAAATGTCTGCATAGTGGTGTACATCCTTCATGAGGCCCGATGGGTCGGCAGTTTAAACAAGAGTGCAGTTCGACAAGAGTCTTTGCAGCTCCTAGCTGTCCGAAATGTGCTGCATAGTGGTGTACATCCTTCATGAGGCCCGATGGGTCGGCAGTTTAAACAAGAGTGCAGTTCGACAAGAGTCTTTACAGCTCATAGCTGTCCGAAATGTGCTGCATAGTGGTGTACATCCTTCATGAGGCTCGATGGGTCGGCAGTTTAAACAAGAGTGCAGTTCGACAAGACTCTTTGCAGCTCCTAGCAGTCCGAAATGCCTAGCCAAGTGGTGTACATCCTTCATGAGGCTCGATGGGTCGGCAGTTTAAAGAAGAGTGCAGTTCGACAAAAGTCTTTGCAGCTCCTAGCTGTCCGAAATGTGCTGCATAGTGGTGTACTTCCTTCATGAGGCTCGATGGGTCGGCAGTTTAAACAAGAGTGCAGTTCGACAAGAGTCTTTGCAGCTCCTAGCTGTCCGAAATGTGCTGCATAGTGGTGTACATCCTTCATGAGGCTCGATGGGTCGGCAGTTTAAACAAGAGTGCAGTTCGACCAGAGTCTTTGCAGCTCCTAGCAGTCCGAAATGCCTAGCCAAGTGGTGTACATCCTTCATGAGGCTCGATGGGTCGGCAGTTTAAACAAGAGGGCAGTTCGACAAGAGTCTTTGCAGCTCCTAGCAGTCCGAAATGCCTAGCCAAGTGGTGTACATCCTTCATGAGGCTCGATGGGTCGGCAGTTTAAACAAGAGTGCAGTTCGACAAGAGTCTTTGCAGCTCCTAGCTGTCCGAAATGTGCTGCATAGTGGTGTACATCCTTCATGAGGCTCGATGGGTCGGCAGTTTAAACAAGAGTGCAGTTCGACAAGAGTCTTTGCAGCTCCTAGCTGTCCGAAATGTGCTGCATAGTGGTGTACATCCTTCATGAGGCTGGATGGCTTGGCAGTTTAAACAAGAGTGCAGTTCGACAAGAGTCTTTGCAGCTCCTAGCTGTCCGAAATGCCTAGCCAAGTGCTGTACATCCTTCATGAGGCTCGATGGGTCGGCAGTTTAAACAAGAGGGCAGTTCGACAAGAGTCTTTGCAGCTCCTAGCTGTCCGAAATGTGCTGCATAGTGGTGTACATCCTTCATGAGGCTCGATGGGTCGGCAGTTTAAAGAAGAGTGCAGTTCGACAAGAGTCTTTTCAGCTCCTAGCTGTCCGAAATGTGCTGCATAATGGTGTACTTCCTTCATGAGGCTCGATGGGTCGGCAGTTTAAACAAGAGTGCAGTTCAACAAGAGTCTTTGCAGCTCCTAGCTGTCCGAAATGTGCTGCATAGTGGTGTACGTCCTTCATGAGGCTCGATGGGTCGGCAGTTTAAACAAGAGTGCAGTTCGACAAGAGTCTTTGCAGCTCCTAGCTGTCCGAAATGTGCTGCACAGTGGTGTACATCCTTCATGAGCCTCGATGGGTCAGCAGTTTAAACAAGAGTGCAGTTCGACAAGAGTCTTTGCAGCTCCTAGCTGTCCGAAATGTGCTGCATAGTGGTGTACATCCTTCATGAGGCTCGATGGGTCGGCAGTTTAAACAAGAGTGCAGTTCGACAAGAGTCTTTGCAGCTCCTAGCTGTCCGAAATGTGCTGCATAGTGGTGTACATCCTTCATGAGGCTGGATGGCTTGGCAGTTTAAACAAGAGTGCAGTTCGACTAGAGTCTTTGCAGCTCCTAGCTGTCCGAAATACCCAGCCAAGTGGTGTACTTCATTCATGAGGCTCGATGGGTCGGCAGTTTAAACAAGAGTGCTTTTCGACAAGAGTCTTTGCAGCTCCTAGCAGTCCGAAATGCCTAGCCAAGTGGTGTACATCCTTCATGAGGCTCGATGGGTCGGCAGTTTAAACAAGAGTGCAGTTCGACAAGAGTCTTTGCAGATCCTAGCTGTCCGAAATGTCTGCATAGTGGTGTACATCCTTCATGAGGCCCGATGGGTCGGCAGTTTAAACAAGAGTGCAGTTAGACAAGAGTCTTTGCAGCTCCTAGCTGTCCGAAATGTGCTGCATAGTGGTGTACATCCTTCATGAGGCCCGATGGGTCGGCAGTTTAAACAAGAGTGCAGTTCGACAAGAGTCTTTACAGCTCATAGCTGTCCGAAATGTGCTGCATAGTGGTGTACATCCTTCATGAGGCTCGATGGGTCGGCAGTTTAAACAAGAGTGCAGTTCGACAAGACTCTTTGCAGCTCCTAGCAGTCCGAAATGCCTAGCCAAGTGGTGTACATCCTTCATGAGGCTCGATGGGTCGGCAGTTTAAAGAAGAGTGCAGTTCGACAAGAGTCTTTGCAGCTCCTAGCTGTCCGAAATGTGCTGCATAGTGGTGTACATCCTTCATGAGGCTCGGTGGGTCGGCAGTTTAAAAAGGAGTGCAGTTCGACAAGAGTCTTTGCAGCTCCTAGCTGTCCGAAATGTGCTGCATAGTGGTGTACATCCTTCATGAGGCTCGATGGGTCGGCAGTTTAAACAAGAGTGCAGTTCGACAAGAGTCTTTGCAGCTCCTAGCAGTCCGAAATGCCTAGCCAAGTGGTGTACATCCTTCATGAGGCTCGATGGGTCGGCAGTTTAAAGAAGAGTGCAGTTCGACAAGAGTCTTTTCAGCTCCTAGCTGTCCGAAATGTGCTGCATAGTGGTGTACTTCCTCCATGAGGCTCGATGGGTCGGCAGTTTAAACAAGAGTGCAGTTCGACAAGAGTCTTTGCAGCTCCTAGCAGTCCGAAATGCCTAGCCAAGTGGTGTACATCCTTCATGAGGCTCGATGGGTCGGCAGTTCAAAGAAGAGTGCAGTTAGACCAGAGTCTTTGCAGCTCCTAGCTGTCCGAAATGTGCTGCATAGTGGTGTACTTCCTTTATGAGGCTCGATAGGTCGGCAGTTTAAACAAGAGTGCAGTTCGACAAGACTCTTTGCAGCTCCTAGCTGTCCAAAATGTGCTGCATAGTGGTGTACATCCTTCATGAAGCTCGATGGTTCGGCAGTTTAAACAAGAGTGCAGTTCGACAAGAGTCTTTGCAGCTCCTAGCTGTCCGAAATGTGCTGCATAGTGTTGTACATCCTTCATGAGGCTCGATGGGTCGGCAGTTGAACAAGAGTGCAGTTCGACAAGAGTCTTTGCAGCTCCTAGCTGTCCGAAATGTGCTGCATAGTGGTGTACATCCTTCATGAGGCTGGATGGGTCGGCAGTTTGCACAAGAGTGCAGTTCGACAAGAGTCTTTGCAGCTCCAGCTGTCCGAAATGCCTAGCCAAGTGGTGTACATCCTTCATGAGGCTCGATGGGTCGGCAGTTTAAACAAGAGTGCAGTTCGACAAGAGTCTTTGCAGCTCCTAGCTGTCCGAAATGTGCTGCATAGTGGTGTACTTCCTCCATGAGGCTCGATGGCTCGGCAGTTTAAACAAGAGTGCAGTTCGACAAGAGTCTTTGCAGCTCCTAGCTGTCCGAAATGTGCTGCATAGTGGTGTACATCCTTCATGAGGCTCGATGGGTCGGCAGTTTAAACAAGAGTGCAGTTCCACAAGAGTCTTTGCAGCTCCTAGCTGTCTGAAATGCCTAGCCAAGTGGTGTACGTCCTTCATGAGGCTCGATGGGTCGGCAGTTTAAACAAGAGTGCAGTTCGACAAGAGTCTTTGCAGCTCCTAGCTGTCCGAAATGTGCTGCACAGTGGTGTACATCCTTCATGAGCCTCGATGGGTCAGCAGTTTAAACAAGAGTGCAGTTCGACAAGAGTCTTTGCAGCTCCTAGCTGTCCGAAATGTGCTGCATAGTGGTGTACATCCTTCATGAGGCTCGATGGGTCGGCAGTTTAAACAAGAGTGCAGTTCGACAAGAGTCTTTGCAGCTCCTAGCTGTCCGAAATGTGCTGCATAGTGGTGTACATCCTTCATGAGGCTGGATGGCTTGGCAGTTTAAACAAGAGTGCAGTTCGACTAGAGTCTTTGCAGCTCCTAGCTGTCCGAAATACCCAGCCAAGTGGTGTACTTCATTCATGAGGCTCGATGGGTCGGCAGTTTAAACAAGAGTGCTTTTCGACAAGAGTCTTTGCAGCTCCTAGCAGTCCGAAATGCCTAGCCAAGTGGTGTACATCCTTCATGAGGCTCGATGGGTCGGCAGTTTAAACAAGAGTGCAGTTCGACAAGAGTCTTTGCAGATCCTAGCTGTCCGAAATGTCTGCATAGTGGTGTACATCCTTCATGAGGCCCGATGGGTCGGCAGTTTAAACAAGAGTGCAGTTAGACAAGAGTCTTTGCAGCTCCTAGCTGTCCGAAATGTGCTGCATAGTGGTGTACATCCTTCATGAGGCCCGATGGGTCGGCAGTTTAAACAAGAGTGCAGTTCGACAAGAGTCTTTACAGCTCATAGCTGTCCGAAATGTGCTGCATAGTGGTGTACATCCTTCATGAGGCTCGATGGGTCGGCAGTTTAAACAAGAGTGCAGTTCGACAAGACTCTTTGCAGCTCCTAGCAGTCCGAAATGCCTAGCCAAGTGGTGTACATCCTTCATGAGGCTCGATGGGTCGGCAGTTTAAAGAAGAGTGCAGTTCGACAAGAGTCTTTGCAGCTCCTAGCTGTCCGAAATGTGCTGCATAGTGGTGTACATCCTTCATGAGGCTCGGTGGGTCGGCAGTTTAAAAAGGAGTGCAGTTCGACAAGAGTCTTTGCAGCTCCTAGCTGTCCGAAATGTGCTGCATAGTGGTGTACATCCTTCATGAGGCTCGATGGGTCGGCAGTTTAAACAAGAGTGCAGTTCGACAAGAGTCTTTGCAGCTCCTAGCAGTCCGAAATGCCTAGCCAAGTGGTGTACATCCTTCATGAGGCTCGATGGGTCGGCAGTTTAAAGAAGAGTGCAGTTCGACAAGAGTCTTTTCAGCTCCTAGCTGTCCGAAATGTGCTGCATAGTGGTGTACTTCCTCCATGAGGCTCGATGGGTCGGCAGTTTAAACAAGAGTGCAGTTCGACAAGAGTCTTTGCAGCTCCTAGCAGTCCGAAATGCCTAGCCAAGTGGTGTACATCCTTCATGAGGCTCGATGGGTCGGCAGTTCAAAGAAGAGTGCAGTTAGACCAGAGTCTTTGCAGCTCCTAGCTGTCCGAAATGTGCTGCATAGTGGTGTACTTCCTTTATGAGGCTCGATAGGTCGGCAGTTTAAACAAGAGTGCAGTTCGACAAGACTCTTTGCAGCTCCTAGCTGTCCAAAATGTGCTGCATAGTGGTGTACATCCTTCATGAAGCTCGATGGTTCGGCAGTTTAAACAAGAGTGCAGTTCGACAAGAGTCTTTGCAGCTCCTAGCTGTCCGAAATGTGCTGCATAGTGTTGTACATCCTTCATGAGGCTCGATGGGTCGGCAGTTGAACAAGAGTGCAGTTCGACAAGAGTCTTTGCAGCTCCTAGCTGTCCGAAATGTGCTGCATAGTGGTGTACATCCTTCATGAGGCTGGATGGGTCGGCAGTTTGCACAAGAGTGCAGTTCGACAAGAGTCTTTGCAGCTCCAGCTGTCCGAAATGCCTAGCCAAGTGGTGTACATCCTTCATGAGGCTCGATGGGTCGGCAGTTTAAACAAGAGTGCAGTTCGACAAGAGTCTTTGCAGCTCCTAGCTGTCCGAAATGTGCTGCATAGTGGTGTACTTCCTCCATGAGGCTCGATGGCTCGGCAGTTTAAACAAGAGTGCAGTTCGACAAGAGTCTTTGCAGCTCCTAGCTGTCCGAAATGTGCTGCATAGTGGTGTACATCCTTCATGAGGCTCGATGGGTCGGCAGTTTAAACAAGAGTGCAGTTCCACAAGAGTCTTTGCAGCTCCTAGCTGTCTGAAATGCCTAGCCAAGTGGTGTACTTCCTTCATGAGGCTCGATGGGTCGGCAGTTTAAACAAGAGTACAGTTCGACAAGAGTCTTTGCAGCTCCTAGGTGTCCGAAATGCCCAGCCAAGTGGTGTACATCCTTCATGAGCCTCGATAGGTCGGCAGTTTAAACAAGAGTGCAGTTCGACAAGAGTCTTTGCAGCTCCTAGCTGTCCGAAATGTGCTGCATAGTGGTGTACATCCTTCATGAGGCTCGATGGGTTGGCAGTTTAAACAACAGTGCAGTTCGACAAGAGTCTTTGCAGCTCCTAGCAGTCCGAAATGCCTAGCCAAGTGGTGTACATCCTTCATGAGGCTCGATGGGTCGGCAGTTTAAAGAAGAGTGCAGTTCGACAAGAGTCTTTTCAGCTCCTAGCTGTCCGAAATGTGCTGCATAGTGGTGTACTTCCTCCATGAGGCTCGATGGGTCGGCAGTTTAAACAAGAGTGCAGTTCGACAAGAGTCTTTGCTGCTCCTAGCTGTCCGAAATGTGCTGCATAGTGGTGTACATCCTTCATGAGGCTGGATGGCTCGGCAGTTTAAACAAGAGTGCAGTTCGACAAGAGTCTCTGCAGCTCCTAGCTGTCCGAAATGTGCTGCATAGTGGTGTACATCCTTCATGAGGCTCGATGGGTCGGCAGTTTAAACAAGAGTGCAGTTCGACAAGAGTCTTTGCAGCTCCTAGCTGTCCGAAATGTGCTGCATAGTGGTGTACATCCTTCATGAGGCACGATGGGTCGGCAGTTTAAACAAGAGTGCAGTTCGACAAGAGTCTTTGCAGCTCCTAGCTGTCCGAAATGCCTAGCCAAGTGGTGTACATCCTTCATGAGGCTCGATGGGTCGGCAGTTTAAACAAGAGTGCAGTTCGACAAGAGTCTTTGCAGCTCCTAGCTGTCCGAAATGCCTAGCCAAGTGGTGTACATCCTTCATGAGGCTCGATGGGTCGGCAGTT
The DNA here is from genome assembly GCA_946811695.1 of Gonocerus acuteangulatus. Lineage (NCBI taxonomy): Eukaryota > Metazoa > Arthropoda > Insecta > Hemiptera > Coreidae > Gonocerus > Gonocerus acuteangulatus. Next base: position 94,428,366 of record OX328128.1, on the reverse strand, counting down.
TAAACAAGAGTGCAGTTCGACAAGAGTCTTTGCAGCTCCTAGCTGTCCGAAATGTGCTGCATAGTGGTGTACATCCTTCATGAGGCTCGATGGGTTGGCAGTTTAAACAACAGTGCAGTTCGACAAGAGTCTTTGCAGCTCCTAGCAGTCCGAAATGCCTAGCCAAGTGGTGTACATCCTTCATGAGGCTCGATGGGTCGGCAGTTTAAAGAAGAGTGCAGTTCGACAAGAGTCTTTTCAGCTCCTAGCTGTCCGAAATGTGCTGCATAGTGGTGTACTTCCTCCATGAGGCTCGATGGGTCGGCAGTTTAAACAAGAGTGCAGTTCGACAAGAGTCTTTGCTGCTCCTAGCTGTCCGAAATGTGCTGCATAGTGGTGTACATCCTTCATGAGGCTGGATGGCTCGGCAGTTTAAACCAGAGTCCAGTTCGACAAGAGTCTCTGCAGGTCCTAGCTGTCCGAAATGTGCTGCATAGTGGTGTACATCCTTCATGAGGCTCGATGGGTCGGCAGTTTAAACAAGAGTGCAGTTCGACAAGAGTCTTTGCAGCTCCTAGCTGTCCGAAATGTGCTGCATAGTGGTGTACATCCTTCATGAGGCTCGATGGGTCGGCAGTTTAAACAAGAGTGCAGTTCGACAAGAGTCTTTGCAGCTCCTAGCTGTCCGAAATGCCTAGCCAAGTGGTGTACATCCTTCATGAGGCTCGATGGGTCGGCAGTTTAAACAAGAGTGCAGTTCGACAAGAGTCTTTGCAGCTCCTAGCTGTCCGAAATGCCTAGCCAAGTGGTGTACATCCTTCATGAGGCTCGATGGGTCGGCAGTTTAAACAAGAGTGCAGTTCGACAAGAGTCTTTGCAGCTCCTAGCTGTCCGAAATGCCTAGACAAGTGGTGTACATCCTTCGTGAGGCTCGATGGGTCGGCAGTTTAAACAAGAGTGCTGTTCGACAAGAGTCTTTGCAGCTCCTAGCTGTCCGAAATGCCTAGCCAAGTGGTGTACATCCTTCATGAGTCTCGATGGGTCGGCAGTTTAAACAAGAGTGCAGTTCGACAAGAGTCTTTGCAGCTCCTAGCTGTCCGAAATGCCTAGCCAAGTGGTGTACATCCTTCATGAGGCTCGATGGGTCGGCAGTTTAAACAAGAGTGCAGTTCGACAAGAGTCTTTGCAGCTCCTAGCTGTCCGAAATGTGCTGCATAGTGGTGTACTTCCTTCATGAGGCTCGATGGGTCGGCAGTTTAAACAAGAGTGCAGTTCGACAAGAGTCTTTGCAGCTCCTAGCTGTCCGAAATGTGCTGCATAGTGGTGTACATCCTTCATGAGGCCCGATGGGTCGGCAGTTTAAACAAGAGTGCAGTTCGACAAGAGTCTTTGCAGCTCCTAGCTGTCCGAAATGCCTAGCCAAGTGGTGTACATCCTTCATGAGGCTCGATGGGTCGGCAGTTTAAACAAGAGTGCAGTTCGACAAGAGTCTTTGCAGCTCCTAGCTGTCCGAAATGTGCTGCATAGTGGTGTACATCCTTCATGAGGCTCGATGGGTCGGCAGTTTAAACAAGAGTGCAGTTCGACAAGAGTCTTTGCAGCTCCTAGCTGTCCGAAATGTGCTGCATAGTGGTGTACATCCTTCATGAGGCTCGATGGGTCGGCAGTTTAAACAAGAGTACAGTTCGACAAGAGTCTTTGCAGCTCCTAGCTGTCCGAAATGCCTAGCCAAGTGGTGTACATCCTTCATGAGGCTCGATGGGTCGGCAGTTTAAACAAGAGTGCAGTTCGACAAGAGTCTTTGCAGCTCCTAGCTGTCCGAAATGCCTAGCCAAGTGGTGTACATCCTTCATGAGGCTCGATGGGTCGGCAGTTTAAACAAGCGTGCAGTTCGACAAGAGTCTTTGCAGCTCCTAGCTGTCCGAAATGCCTAGACAAGTGGTGTACATCCTTCGTGAGGCTCGATGGGTCGGCAGTTTAAACAAGAGTGCAGTTCGACAAGAGTCTTTGCAGCTCCTAGCTGTCCGAAATGTGCTGCATAGTGGTGTACTTCCTTCATGAGGCTCGATGGGTCGGCAGTTTAAACAAGAGTGCAGTTCGACAAGAGTCTTTGCAGCTCCTAGCTGTCCGAAATGTGCTGCATAGTGGTGTACATCCTTCATGAGGCCCGATGGGTCGGCAGTTTAAACAAGAGTGCAGTTCGACAAGAGTCTTTGCAGCTCCTAGCTGTCCGAAATGCCTAGCCAAGTGGTGTACATCCTTCATGAGGCTCGATGAGTCGGCAGTTTAAAGAAGAGTGCAGTTCGACAAGAGTCTTTGCAGCTCCTAGCTGTCCGAAATGTGCTGCATAGTGGTGTACATCCTTCATGAGGCTCGATGGGTCGGCAGTTTAAACAAGAGTGCAGTTCGACAAGAGTCTTTGCAGCTCCTAGCTGTCCGAAATGTGCTGCATAGTGGTGTACATCCTTCATGAGGCTCGATGGGTCGGCAGTTTAAACGAGAGTGCAGTTCGACAAGAGTCTTTGCGGCTCCTAGCTGTCCGATATGTGCTGCATAGTGGTGTACATCCTTCATGAGGCTCGATCGGTCGGCAGTTTAAACAAGAGTACAGTTCGACAAGAGTCTTTGCAGCTCCTAGCTGTCCGAAATGTGCTGCATAGTGGTGTACTTCCTTCATGAGGCTCGATGGGTCGGCAGTTTAAACAAGAGTGCAGTACGACAAGAGTCTTTGCAGCTCCTAGCTGTCCGAAATGTGCTGCATAGTGGTGTACATCCTTCATGAGGCCCGATGGGTCGGCAGTTTAAACAAGAGTGCAGTTCGACAAGAGTCTTTGCAGCTCCTAGCTGTCCGAAATGCCTAGCCAAGTGGTGTACATCCTTCATGAGGCTCGATGGGTCGGCAGTTTAAAGAAGAGTGCAGTTCGACAAGAGTCTTTGCAGCTCCTAGCTGTCCGAAATGTGCTGCATAGTGTTGTACATCCTTCATGAGGCTCGATGGGTCGGCAGTTTAAACAAGAGTGCAGTTCGACAAGAGTCTTTGCAGCTCCTAGCTGTCCGAAATGTGCTGCATAGTGGTGTACTTCCTTCATGAGGCTCGATGGGTCGGCAGTTTAAACAAGAGTGCAGTTCGACAAGAGTCTTTGCAGCTCCTAGCTGTCCGATATGTGCTGCATAGTGGTGTACATCCTTCATGAGGCTCGATGGGTCGGCAGTTTAAACAAGAGTACAGTTCGACAAGAGTCTTTGCAGCTCCTAGCTGTCCGAAATGCCTAGCCAAGTGGTGTACATCCTTCATGAGGCTCGATGGGTCGGCAGTTTAAACAACAGTGCAGTTCGACAAGAGTCTTTGCAGCTCCTAGCTGTCCGAAATGCCTAGCCAAGTGGTGTACATCTTTCATGAGGCTCGATGGGTCGGCAGTTTAAACAAGAGTGCAGTTCGACAAGAGTCTTTGCAGCTCCTAGCTGTCCGAAATGCCTAGCCAAGTGGTGTACATCCTTCATGAGGCTCGATGGGTCGGCAGTTTAAACAAGAGTGCAGTTCGACAAGAGTCTTTGCAGCTCCTAGCTGTCCGAAATGTGCTGCATAGTGGTGTACTTCCTTCATGAGGCTCGATGGGTCGGCAGTTTAAACAAGAGTGCAGTTCGACAAGAGTCTTTGCAGCTCCTAGCTGTCCGAAATGTGCTGCATAGTGGTGTACATCCTTCATGAGGCCCGATGGGTCGGCAGTTTAAACAAGAGTGCAGTTCGACAAGAGTCTTTGCAGCTCCTAGCTGTCCGAAATGCCTAGCCAAGTGGTGTACATCCTTCATGAGGCTCGATGGGTCGGCAGTTTAAACAAGAGTGCAGTTCGACAAGAGTCTTTGCAGCTCCTAGCTGTCCGAAATGTGCTGCATAGTGGTGTACTTCCTTCATGAGGCTCGATGGGTCGGCAGTTTAAACAAGAGTGCAGTTCGACAAGAGTCTTTGCAGCTCCTAGCTGTCCGAAATGCCTAGCCAAGTGGTGTACATCCTTCATGAGGCTCGATGGGTCGGCAGTTTAAACAAGAGTGCAGTTCGACAAGAGTCTTTGCAGCTCCTAGCTGTCCGAAATGTGCTGCATAGTGGTGTACTTCCTTCATGAGGCTCGATGGGTCGGCAGTTTAAACAAGAGTGCAGTTCGACAAGAGTCTTTGCAGCTCCTAGCTGTCCGAAATGTGCTGCATAGTGGTGTACTTCCTTCATGAGGCTCGATGGGTCGGCAGTTTAAACAAGAGTGCAGTTCGACAAGAGTCTTTGCAGCTCCTAGCTGTCCGAAATGTGCTGCATAGTGGTGTACATCCTTCATGAGGCCCGATGGGTCGGCAGTTTAAACAAGAGTGCAGTTCGACAAGAGTCTTTGCAGCTCCTAGCTGTCCGAAATGCCTAGCCAAGTGGTGTACATCCTTCATGAGGCTCGATGAGTCGGCAGTTTAAAGAAGAGTGCAGTTCGACAAGAGTCTTTGCAGCTCCTAGCTGTCCGAAATGTGCTGCATAGTGGTGTACATCCTTCATGAGGCTCGATGGGTCGGCAGTTTAAACAAGAGTGCAGTTCGACAAGAGTCTTTGCAGCTCCTAGCTGTCCGAAATGTGCTGCATAGTGGTGTACATCCTTCATGAGGCTCGATGGGTCGGCAGTTTAAACAAGAGTGCAGTTCGACAAGAGTCTTTGCAGCTCCTAGCTGTCCGATATGTGCTGCATAGTGGTGTACATCCTTCATGAGGCTCGATGGGTCGGCAGTTTAAACAAGAGTACAGTTCGACAAGAGTAATTGCAGCTCCTAGCTGTCCGAAATGCCTAGCCAAGTGGTGTACATCTTTCATGAGGCTCGATGGGTCGGCAGTTTAAACAAGAGTGCAGTTCGACAAGAGTCTTTGCAGCTCCTAGCTGTCCGAAATGTGCTGCATAGTGGTGTACTTCCTTCATGAGGCTCGATGGGTCGGCAGTTTAAACAAGAGTGCAGTTCGACAAGAGTCTTTGCAGCTCCTAGCTGTCCGAAATGTGCTGCATAGTGGTGTACATCCTTCATGAGGCCCGATGGGTCGGCAGTTTAAACAAGAGTGCAGTTCGACAAGAGTCTTTGCAGCTCCTAGCTGTCCGAAATGCCTAGCCAAGTGGTGTACATCCTTCATGAGGCTCGATGGGTCGGCAGTTTAAAGAAGAGTGCAGTTCGACAAGAGTCTTTGCAGCTCCTAGCTGTCCGAAATGTGCTGCATAGTGGTGTACTTCCTTCATGAGGCTCGATGGGTCGGCAGTTTAAACAAGAGTGCAGTTCGACAAGAGTCTTTGCAGCTCCTAGCTGTCCGAAATGTGCTGCATAGTGGTGTACTTCCTTCATGAGGCTCGATGGGTCGGCAGTTTAAACAAGAGTGCAGTTCGACAAGAGTCTTTGCAGCTCCTAGCTGTCCGAAATGTGCTGCATAGTGGTGTACATCCTTCATGAGGCTCGATGGGTCGGCAGTTTAAAAAAGAGTGCTGTTCGACAAGAGTCTTTGCAGCTCCTAGCTGTCCGAAATGTGCTGCATAGTGGAGCGCTGTCTCGTGGACAATATTGGTACTATTCAGATCTAGGCCTTTCGCGACCAACCACCTAGTGGATTCAGAAGCGTTTAATAAAGCAGCATCATACAGGAGATGGCGTCGCTTATGGAGTTGAACCTTCTCTGTCTCCTTGATATCAGCGTCGAATTCTGCGAATATTGTTGCAGACTCTGTGTCGTCTCTCCTTATAGCTGGCAGTATTGTCGTATCCTCATTCGAATCTTTCAAGTCTGGAGGTAGACCGCTCTTGAGCAGAGATCCGAAGCTGTGGTTGTCTAGTGCTTGATGCAGGTAAGTCCGAAAGTCTCTTCAGGTCGGCGTTGAGTTCTGAAAGGAAAATAACTATATCAGGACTGTTTATTTTGACGGCGATGCGGAGCCTCGTACTCCAGAAGTGCCTCGCTGGAGCTGCCTCGAGCCCCGTTCTCCAGAAGTGCCTCGCTGGAGCTGCCTCTAGCTACGCTCTCCAGAAGTGCCTCGCTGGAGCTGCCTCGAGCCCCGTTCTCCAGAAGTGCCTCGCTGTAGCTGCCTCAAGCCACGCTCTCCAGAAGTGCCTCGCTGGAGCTGCCTCGAGCCCCGTTCTCCAGAAGTGCCTCGCTGGAGCTGCCCCGAGCCCTGTTCTCCAGAAGTACCTCGCTGGAGCTACCTCGAGTCCCGTTCTCCAGATGTGCTTCGCTGGAGCTGCTCCGAGCCCCGTTCTCCAGAAGTGCCTCGCTGGAGGCACTCCAAGCCTTCTTCTCCAGAAGTGCCTCGCTGGAGCTGCTTCAAGCCTCCTTCTCCAGAAGTGCCTCGCTAGAGCTGCCTCGAGCCCCGTTCTCCAGAAGTGCCTCGCTGGAGCTGCCTTGAGCCCGGTTCTCCAGAAGTGCCTCGCTGGAGCTGCCTCGAGCCTCGTTCTCCAGAAGTGCTTCGTTGGAGCTGCCTCGAGCCTCGTTCTCCAGAAGTGCCTCGCTGGAGCTGCCTCAAGCCCGGTTCTCCAGTAGTGTCTCGCTGGAGCTGCTCCGAGCCTCGTTCTCCAGAAGTGCCTCGCTGGAGCTGCCTCGAGCCCGGTTCTCCAGAAGTGCCTCGCTGGAGCTGCTCCGAGCCTCGTTCTCCAGAAGTGCCTCGCTGGAGCTGCCTCGAGCCCGGTTCTCCAGAAGTGCCTCGCTGGAGCTGCTCCGAGCCTCGTTCTCCAGAATTGTCTCGCTGGAGCTGCCTCGAGCCCTGGTCTCCAGAAGTGCCTCGCTGGAGCTGCCTCGAGCCTCGTTCTCCAGAAGTGCCTCGTTGGAGCTGCTCCGAGCCTCGTTCTCCAGAATTGTCTTGCTGGAGCTGCCTCGAGCATCGTTCTCCAGAAGTGCCTCGCTGGAGCTGCCTCGAGCCCGGTTCTCCAGAAGTGCCTCGCTGGAGCTGCTCCGAGCCTCGTTCTCCAGAAGTGCCTCGCTGGAGCTTCCTCGAGCCCGGTTCTCCAGAAGTGCCTCGCTGGAGCTGCTCCGAGCCTCGTTCTCCAGAATTGTCTTGCTGGAGCTGCCTCGAGCTCTGGTCTCCAGAAGTGCCTCGCTGGAGCTGCCTCGAGCCTCGTTCTCCAGAAGTGCCTCGTTGGTGCTGCCTCGAGCCTGATATGGTCGTAAACAGCTGCTGCATCTTCGAGTGTAGGAACACGCCAGGGGTTTTCTCCTTGAGGTTTCTACAAGTAGGTCGTGTAACACTTCTGAACTTTCACTTGGTGCAAGTGCAGTCCGCTCCGTTACCTCCTACCGGCCGGAGGCAGTTTGCATCCGCTTTCCGATTGAAGATGAATCTCTCCGTCATTTTGGCGGGTTCAATTATTATCAATAGATAAACCTAATAACAATGAGGTAACCAAAAGCTTTTAATCTTTCATAAAAAAAGTCGGACTCGCAGGAACTGCATCATCTTATCGCGGTTCCGTTCTTATCCCTAGACTCATTTAGAATGATTAAAATAGAAGCTGTTATTATTTTGCATTTTTAGAAAGGTCTTGATTTACGATCTTACCTGAATGGGTCGGCCAACCCTCCCTAGGAAGGACCCCGCTAGGCAGTTGAAAAGCTATATCTTGGAAATCCATATCTCTAAGATTAAATTGTTTTTCTTATTTTTCTTAACCTTATTTATTATCAAATACATTATCCAACTATAAGCAGTTAAAAAATAACAAGGAATAAAAACAGACAAAAAGAACAGTTCGAAAAAGCGAAATCAATTACTTTAAAGTTTTAAGCTCTTATTTCTCCGATTGACTTCGCCTAATCAAAACTTTCATTAGAACCTTTTTTGTAGAGCATTTAGTAAGCTTTCTAATGGTATTCTTCCGTTTACCAAGATTCGCAACCTTTTTCGAGATATTAATGAAAGTATACAAAGTTACCAAAACTATTTATGTCTGTTAATAAAATATTTTATTCTAACCCTTCCTTAACTCCAAACGTAACACAAATTCCAACATATTAGTTTTAATGAAAGTAGAACATGCAGAAAATGTTTCAACTGAATCCCATGATTCTAAGTACCCAAACAAAAAACGATATTCAAAAACTATTTTTCCAATTTTCTTGAAAACGGTTAAAGCTATCGCCTTGAAAATGGGTTCATTCGTTTTCCTAGCCCAAGAAGCATATAAAACGTGTACATACAAGCTTATGAACTCAAAAACGTAAGCGTTACGATTTTTATGCGCGAATTTCGCCCCAAACGCCATTTTCCAGTGGGCGGATTCAGCTGGTTAACGCAATTGACCTTTCAAATATATGTATCATATATATATATATATATATATATATATATATATATATATATGTGTATATATATACATATATATATATATATATATATATATATATATATGTGTATATATATACATATATATATATATATATATATATATATATATATATATATACAAATTTGAACCACCATCATTTTCGGTCTCTAGGGGTTCTGAAACGCAAAATATTCTAGTGGGCACTTCCGGATTGCGTCATGCGATCAACCTTATAAGCGGGGTTCCTCCCTATGGGTGAGGGAGGAACCGCGCTAAAATGCAAATTGATATAAAAATATGAAACAAAATCTCAGAGGAAAGTAAGATGTTAGACGCCACAAGAGGAACCTATCGCTGTCTCAAGCGGAAATAGCTCTGTTTAATTACCGTTTTGTCCGAATGTCATAGCTCTATATAGACTCACTTAAGAACTGCATTTGCGGGAAATAGTTCTTTAATATAACTATGTTTTCCCTACCGGCATCGAGATATCTATATAGTAATTACCGTTTTCCCTACCGGCATCGAGATATGTATATAGTAATTACCGTTTTCCCTACCGGCATCGAGATATGTATATAGTAATTACCGTTTTCCCTACCGGCATCGAGATATGTATATAGTAATTACCGTTTTCCCTACCGGCATCGAGATATGTATATAGTAATTACCGTTTTCCCTACCGGCATCGATATATGTATATAGTAATTACCGTTTTCCCTACCGGCATCGAGATATGTATATAGTAATTACCGTTTTCCCTACCGGCATCGAGATATGTATATAGTAATTACCGTTTTCCCTACCGGCATCGAGATATGTATATAGTAATTACCGTTTTCCCTACCGGCATCGAGATATGTATATAGTAATTACCGTTTTCCCTACCGGCATCGAGATATGTATATAGTAATTACCGTTTTCCCTACCGGCATCGAGATATGTATATAGTAATTACCGTTTTCCCTACCGGCATCGAGATATGTATATAGTAATTACCGTTTTCCCTATCGGCATCGAGATATGTATATAGTAATTACCGTTTTCCCTACCGGCATCGAGATATGTATATAGTAATTACCGTTTTCCCTACCGGCATCGAGATATGTATATAGTAATTACCGTTTTCCCTACCGGCATCGAGATATGTATATAGTAATTACCGTTTTCCCTACCGGCATCGAGATATGTATATAGTAATTACCGTTTTCCCTACCGGCATCGAGATATGTATATAGTAATTACCGTTTTCCCTACCGGCATCGAGATATGTATATAGTAATTACCGTTTTCCCTACCGGCATCGAGATATGTATATAGTAATTACCGTTTTCCCCACCGGCATCGAGATATGTATATAGTAATTACCGTTTTCCCCACCGGCATCGAGATATGTATATAGTAATTACCGTTTTCCCCACCGGCATCGAGATATGTATATAGTAATTACCGTTTTCCCCACCGGCATCGAGATATGTATATAGTAATTACCGTTTTCCCCACCGGCATCGAGATATGTATATAGTAATTACCGTTTTCCCCACCGGCGTCGAGATATGTATATAGTAATTACCGTTTTCCCCACCGGCGTCGAGATATGTATATAGTAATTACCGTTTTCCCCACCGGCGTCGAGATATGTATATAGTAATTACCGTTTTCCCCACCGGCGTCGAGATATGTATATAGTAATTACCGTTTTCCCTACCGGCGTCGATATATGTATATAGTAATTACCGTTTTCCCTACCGGCGTCGAGATATGTATATAGTAATTACCGTTTTCCCTACCGGCATCGAGATATGTATATAGTAATTACCGTTTTCCCTACCGGCATCGAGATATGTATATAGTAATTACCGTTTTCCCTACCGGCATCGAGATATGTATATAGTAATTACCGTTTTCCCTACCGGCATCGAGATATGTATATAGTAATTACCGTTTTCCCTACCGGCATCGAGATATGTATATAGTAATTACCGTTTTCCCTACCGGCATCGAGATATGTATATAGTAATTACCGTTTTCCCTACCGGCATCGAGATATGTATATAGTAATTACCGTTTTCCCTACCGGCATCGAGATATGTATATAGTAATTACCGTTTTCCCTACCGGCATCGAGATATGTATATAGTAATTACCGTTTTCCCCACCGGCATCGAGATATGTATATAGTAATTACCGTTTTCCCCACCGGCATCGAGATATGTATATAGTAATTACCGTTTTCCCTACCGGCATCGAGATATGTATATAGTAATTACCGTTTTCCCCACCGGCATCGAGATATGTATATAGTAATTACCGTTTTCCCTACCGGCATCGAGATATGTATATAGTAATTACCGTTTTCCCTACCGGCATCGAGATATGTATATAGTAATTACCGTTTTCCCTACCGGCATCGAGATATGTATATAGTAATTACCGTTTTCCCTACCGGCATCGAGATATGTATATAGTAATTACCGTTTTCCCTACCGGCATCGAGATATGTATATAGTAATGACCGTTTTCCCTATCGGCATCGAGATATGTATATAGTAATTACCGTTTTCCCTACCGGCATCGAGATATGTATATAGTAATTACCGTTTTCCCTACCGGCATCGAGATATGTATATAGTAATTACCGTTTTCCCTACCGGCATCGAGATATGTATATAGTAATTACCGTTTTCCCCACCGGCATCGAGATATGTATATAGTAATTACCGTTTTCCCCACCGGCATCGAGATATGTATATAGTAATTACCGTTTTCCCCACCGGCATCGAGATATGTATATAGTAATTACCGTTTTCCCCACCGGCGTCGAGATATGTATATAGTAATTACCGTTTTCCCCACCGGCATCGAGATATGTATATAGTAATTACCGTTTTCCCCACCGGCGTCGAGATATGTATATAGTAATTACCGTTTTCCCCACCGGCGTCGAGATATGTATATAGTAATTACCGTTTTCCCCACCGGCATCGAGATATGTATATAGTAATTACCGTTTTCCCTACCGGCATCGAGATATGTATATAGTAATTACCGTTTTCCCTACCGGCATCGAGATATGTATATAGTAATTACCGTTTTCCCTACCGGCATCGAGATATGTATATAGTAATTACCGTTTTCCCTACCGGCATCGAGATATGTATATAGTAATTACCGTTTTCCCTACCGGCATCGAGATATGTATATAGTAATTACCGTTTTCCCTACCGGCATCGAGATATGTATATAGTAATTACCGTTTTCCCTACCGGCATCGAGATATGTATATAGTAATTACCGTTTTCCCTACCGGCATCGAGATATGTATATAGTAATTACCGTTTTCCCTACCGGCATCGAGATATGTATATAGTAATTACCGTTTTCCCTATCGGCATCGAGATATGTATATAGTAATTACCGTTTTCCCTACCGGCATCGAGATATGTATATAGTAATTACCGTTTTCCCTATCGGCATCGAGATACGTATATAGTAATTACCGTTTTCCCTACCGGCATCGAGATATGTATATAGTAATTACCGTTTTCCCCACCGGCGTCGAGATATGTATATAGTAATTACCGTTTTCCCTACCGGCATCGAGATATGTATATAGTAATTACCGTTTTCCCCACCGGCGTCGAGATATGTATATAGTAATTACCGTTTTCCCTACCGGCATCGAGATATGTATATAGTAATTACCGTTTTCCCTACCGGCATCGAGATATGTATATAGTAATTACCGTTTTCCCTACCGGCATCGAGATATGTATATAGTAATTACCGTTTTCCCTATCGGCATCGAGATATGTATATGGTAATTACCGTTTTCCCTACCGGCATCGAGATATGTATATAGTAATTACCGTTTTCCCTACCGGCATCGAGATATGTATATGGTAATTACCGTTTTCCCTACCGGCATCGAGATATGTATATAGTAATTACCGTTTTCCCCACCGGCATCGAGATATGTATATAGTAATTACCGTTTTCCCTACCGGCATCGAGATATGTATATAGTAATTACCGTTTTCCCCACCGGCATCGAGATATGTATATAGTAATTACCGTTTTCCCCACCGGCGTCGAGATATGTATATAGTAATTACCGTTTTCCCCACCGGCGTCGAGATATGTATATAGTAATTACCGTTTTCCCCACCGGCGTCGAGATATGTATATAGTAATTACCGTTTTCCCCACCGGCGTCGAGATATGTATATAGTAATTACCGTTTTCCCCACCGGCGTCGAGATATGTATATAGTAATTACCGTTTTCCCTACCGGCATCGAGATATGTATATAGTAATTACCGTTTTCCCTACCGGCATCGAGATATGTATATAGTAATTACCGTTTTCCCTACCGGCATCGAGATATGTATATAGTAATTACCGTTTTCCCTATCGGCATCGAGATATGTATATAGTAATTACCGTTTTCCCTACCGGCATCGAGATATGTATATAGTAATTACCGTTTTCCCTACCGGCATCGAGATATGTATATAGTAATTACCGTTTTCCCTACCGGCATCGAGATATGTATATAGTAATTACCGTTTTCCCCACCGGCATCGAGATATGTATATAGTAATTACCGTTTTCCCTACCGGCATCGAGATATGTATATAGTAATTACCGTTTTCCCTATCGGCATCGAGATATGTATATAGTAATTACCGTTTTCCCTACCGGCATCGAGATATGTATATAGTAATTACCGTTTTCCCTACCGGCATCGAGATATGTATATAGTAATTACCGTTTTCCCCACCGGCATCGAGATATGTATATAGTAATTACCGTTTTCCCTACCGGCATCGAGATATGTATATAGTAATTACCGTTTTCCCTACCGGCATCGAGATATGTATATAGTAATTACCGTTTTCCCTACCGGCATCGAGATATGTATATAGTAATTACCGTTTTCCCCACCGGCATCGAGATATGTATATAGTAATTACCGTTTTCCCTACCGGCATCGAGATATGTATATAGTAATTACCGTTTTCCCCACCGGCATCGAGATATGTATATAGTAATTACCGTTTTCCCTACCGGCATCGAGATATGTATATAGTAATTACCGTTTTCCCTACCGGCATCGAGATATGTATATAGTAATTACCGTTTTCCCCACCGGCATCGAGATATGTATATAGTAATTACCGTTTTCCCTACCGGCATCGAGATATGTATATAGTAATTACCGTTTTCCCCACCGGCATCGAGATATGTATATAGTAATTACCGTTTTCCCCACCGGCGTCGAGATATGTATATAGTAATTACCGTTTTCCCCACCGGCGTCGAGATATGTATATAGTAATTACCGTTTTCCCCACCGGCATCGAGATATGTATATAGTAATTACCGTTTTCCCCACCGGCGTCGAGATATGTATATAGTAATTACCGTTTTCCCTACCGGCATCGAGATATGTATATAGTAATTACCGTTTTCCCTACCGGCATCGAGATATGTATATAGTAATTACCGTTTTCCCTACCGGCATCGAGATATGTATATAGTAATTACCGTTTTCCCTACCGGCATCGAGATATGTATATAGTAATTACCGTTTTCCCTATCGGCGTCGAGATATGTATATAGTAATTACCGTTTTCCCCACCGGCATCGAGATATGTATATAGTAATTACCGTTTTCCCTACCGGCATCGAGATATATATAGTAATTACCGTTTTCCCTACCGGCATCGAGATATGTATATAGTAATTACCGTTTTCCCTACCGGCATCGAGATATGTATATAGTAATTACCGTTTTCCCCACCGGCATCGAGATATGTATATAGTAATTACCGTTTTCCCCACCGGCATCGAGATATGTATATAGTAATTACCGTTTTCCCCACCGGCATCGAGATATGTATATAGTAATTACCGTTTTCCCCACCGGCATCGAGATATGTATATAGTAATTACCGTTTTCCCCACCGGCATCGAGATATGTATATAGTAATTACCGTTTTCCCTACTGGCGTCGAGATATGTATATAGTAATTACCGTTTTCCCTACCGGCGTCGAGATATGTATATAGTAATTACCGTTTTCCCTACCGGCATCGAGATATGTATATAGTAATTACCGTTTTCCCTACCGGCATCGAGATATGTATATAGTAATTACCGTTTTCCCCACCGGCATCGAGATATGTATATAGTAATTACCGTTTTCCCTACCGGCATCGAGATACGTATATAGTAATTACCGTTTTCCCTACCGGCATCGAGATACGTATATAGTAATTACCGTTTTCCCTACCGGCATCGAGATATGTATATAGTAATTACCGTTTTCCCTACCGGCATCGAGATATGTATATAGTAATTACCGTTTTCCCTATCGGCATCGAGATATGTATATAGTAATTACCGTTTTCCCTACCGGCATCGAGATATGTATATAGTAATTACCGTTTTCCCTACCGGCATCGAGATATGTATATAGTAATTACCGTTTTCCCTACCGGCATCGAGATATGTATATAGTAATTACCGTTTTCCCTACCGGCATCGAGATATGTATATAGTAATTACCGTTTTACCTACCGGCATCGAGATATGTATATAGTAATTACCGTTTTCCCTACCGGCATCGAGATATGTATATAGTAATTACCGTTTTCCCTATCGGCATCGAGATATGTATATAGTAATTACCGTTTTCCCTACCGGCATCGAGATATGTATATAGTAATTACCGTTTTCCCTACCGGCATCGAGATATGTATATAGTAATTACCGTTTTCCCTACCGGCATCGAGATATGTATATAGTAATTACCGTTTTCCCTATCGGCATCGAGATATGTATATAGTAATTACCGTTTTCCCTACCGGCATCGAGATATGTATATAGTAATTACCGTTTTCCCTACCGGCATCGAGATATGTATATAGTAATTACCGTTTTCCCTACCGGCATCGAGATATGTATATAGTAATTACCGTTTTCCCTACCGGCATCGAGATATGTATATAGTAATTACCGTTTTCCCTACCGGCATCGAGATATGTATATAGTAATTACCGTTTTCCCTACCGGCATCGAGATATGTATATAGTAATTACCGTTTTCCCTACCGGCATCGAGATATGTATATAGTAATTACCGTTTTCCCTACCGGCATCGAGATATGTATATAGTAATTACCGTTTTCCCCACCGGCATCGAGATATGTATATAGTAATTACCGTTTTCCCCACCGGCATCGACATATGTATATAGTAATTACCGTTTTCCCCACCGGCATCGAGATATGTATATAGTAATTACCGTTTTCCCTACCGGCATCGAGATATGTATATAGTAATTACCGTTTTCCCTACCGGCATCGAGATATGTATATAGTAATTACCGTTTTCCCTACCGGCATCGAGATATGTATATAGTAATTACCGTTTTCCCTACCGGCATCGAGATATGTATATAGTAATTACCGTTTTCCCTACCGGCATCGAGATATGTATATAGTAATTACCGTTTTCCCTATCGGCATCGAGATATGTATATAGTAATTACCGTTTTCCCTACCGGCATCGAGATATGTATATAGTAATTACCGTTTTCCCTACCGGCATCGAGATATGTATATAGTAATTACCGTTTTCCCTACCGGCATCGAGATATGTATATAGTAATTACCGTTTTCCCTACCGGCATCGAGATATGTATATAGTAATTACCGTTTTCCCCACCGGCATCGAGATATGTATATAGTAATTACCGTTTTCCCCACCGGCATCGAGATATGTATATAGTAATTACCGTTTTCCCTACCGGCATCGAGATATGTATATAGTAATTACCGTTTTCCCTACCGGCATCGAGATATGTATATAGTAATTACCGTTTTCCCCACCGGCATCGAGATATGTATATAGTAATTACCGTTTTCCCCACCGGCATCGAGATATGTATATAGTAATTACCGTTTTCCCCACCGGCATCGAGATATGTATATAGTAATTACCGTTTTCCCTATCGGCATCGAGATATGTATATAGTAATTACCGTTTTCCCTACCGGCATCGAGATATGTATATAGTAATTACCGTTTTCCCTATCGGCATCGAGATATGTATATAGTAATTACCGTTTTCCCTACCGGCATCGAGATATGTATATAGTAATTACCGTTTTCCCCACCGGCATCGAGATATGTATATAGTAATTACCGTTTTCCCTACCGGCATCGAGATATGTATATAGTAATTACCGTTTTCCCTACCGGCATCGAGATATGTATATAGTAATTACCGTTTTCCCTACCGGCATCGAGATATGTATATAGTAATTACCGTTTTCCCTACCGGCATCGAGATATGTATATAGTAATTACCGTTTTCCCTACCGGCATCGAGATATGTATATAGTAATTACCGTTTTCCCTATCGGCATCGAGATATGTATATAGTAATTACCGTTTTCCCTACCGGCATCGAGATATGTATATAGTAATTACCGTTTTCCCTACCGGCATCGAGATATGTATATAGTAATTACCGTTTTCCCTATCGGCATCGAGATATGTATATAGTAATTACCGTTTTCCCTACCGGCATCGAGATATGTATATAGTAATTACCGTTTTCCCTACCGGCATCGAGATATGTATATAGTAATTACCGTTTTCCCTATCGGCATCGAGATATGTATATAGTAATTACCGTTTTCCCTACCGGCATCG
Organism: Gonocerus acuteangulatus; assembly: GCA_946811695.1. Taxonomy (NCBI): domain Eukaryota; kingdom Metazoa; phylum Arthropoda; class Insecta; order Hemiptera; family Coreidae; genus Gonocerus; species Gonocerus acuteangulatus. The sequence continues at coordinate 94,411,346 of OX328128.1, read as the reverse complement.
AGATATGTATATAGTAATTACCGTTTTCCCTATCGGCATCGAGATATGTATATAGTAATTACCGTTTTCCCTACCGGCATCGAGATATGTATATAGTAATTACCGTTTTCCCTATCGGCATCGAGATATGTATATAGTAATTACCGTTTTCCCTACCGGCATCGAGATATGTATATAGTAATTACCGTTTTCCCCACCGGCATCGAGATATGTATATAGTAATTACCGTTTTCCCTACCGGCATCGAGATATGTATATAGTAATTACCGTTTTCCCTATCGGCATCGAGATATGTATATAGTAATTACCGTTTTCCCTACCGGCATCGAGATATGTATATAGTAATTACCGTTTTCCCTACCGGCATCGAGATATGTATATAGTAATTACCGTTTTCCCTACCGGCATCGAGATATGTATATAGTAATTACCGTTTTCCTTACCGGCATCGAGATATGTATATAGTAATTACCGTTTTCCCTATCGGCATCGAGATATGTATATAGTAATTACCGTTTTCCCTACCGGCATCGAGATATGTATATAGTAATTACCGGTGTCCCTATCGGCATCGAGATATGTATATAGTAATTACCGTTTTCCCTACCGGCATCGAGATATGTATATAGTAATTACCGGTGTCCCTATCGGCATCGAGATATGTATATAGTAATTACCGTTTTCCCTACCGGCATCGAGATATGTATATAGTAATTACCGTTTTCCCCACCGGCATCGAGATATGTATATAGTAATTACCGTTTTCCCTACCGGCATCGAGATATGTATATAGTAATTACCGTTTTCCCTATCGGCATCGAGATATGTATATAGTAATTACCGTTTTCCCTACCGGCATCGAGATATGTATATAGTAATTACCGTTTTCCCTACCGGCATCGAGATATGTATATAGTAATTACCGTTTTCCCTACCGGCATCGAGATATGTATATAGTAATTACCGTTTTCCCTACCGGCATCGAGATATGTATATAGTAATTACCGTTTTCCCTACCGGCATCGAGATATGTATATAGTAATTACCGTTTTCCCCACCGGCATCGAGATATGTATATAGTAATTACCGTTTTCCCTACCGGCATCGAGATATGTATATAGTAATTACCGTTTTCCCTACCGGGAATCGAGATATGTATATAGTAATTACCGTTTTCCCTACCGGCATCGAGATATGTATATAGTAATTACCGTTTTCCCTACCGGCATCGAGATATGTATATAGTAATTACCGTTTTCCCTACCGGGAATCGAGATATGTATATAGTAATTACCGTTTTCCCTACCGGGAATCGAGATATGTATATAGTAATTACCGTTTTCCCTACCGGCATCGAGATATGTATATAGTAATTACCGTTTTCCCTATCGGCATCGAGATATGTATATAGTAATTACCGTTTTCCCTACCGGCATCGAGATATGTATATAGTAATTACCGTTTTCCCTACCGGCATCGAGATATGTATATAGTAATTACCGTTTTCCCTACCGGCATCGAGATATGTATATAGTAATTACCGTTTTCCCTACCGGCATCGAGATATGTATATAGTAATTACCGTTTTCCCTACCGGCATCGAGATATGTATATAGTAATTACCGTTTTCCCTACCGGCATCGAGATATGTATATAGTAATTACCGTTTTCCCTACCGGCATCGAGATATGTATATAGTAATTACCGTTTTCCCTACCGGCATCGAGATATGTATATAGTAATTACCGTTTTCCCTACCGGCATCGAGATATGTATATAGTAATTACCGTTTTCCCTACCGGCATCGAGATATGTATATAGTAATTACCGTTTTCCCTACCGGCATCGAGATATGTATATAGTAATTACCGTTTTCCCTACCGGCATCGAGATATGTATATAGTAATTACCGTTTTCCCTACCGGCGTCGAGATATGTATATAGTAATTACCGTTTTCCCTACCGGCATCGAGATATGTATATAGTAATTACCGTTTTCCCTACCGGCATCGAGATATGTATATAGTAATTACCGTTTTCCCTACCGGCATCGAGATATGTATATAGTAATTACCGTTTTCCCTACCGGCATCGAGATATGTATATAGTAATTACCGTTTTCCCTACCGGCGTCGAGATATGTATATAGTAATTACCGTTTTCCCTACCGGCGTCGAGATATGTATATAGTAATTACCGTTTTCCCTACCGGCATCGAGATATGTATATAGTAATTACCGTTTTCCCTACCGGCATCGAGATATGTATATAGTAATTACCGTTTTCCCTACCGGCATCGAGATATGTATATAGTAATTACCGTTTTCCCTACCGGCATCGAGATATGTATATAGTAATTACCGTTTTCCCTACCGGCATCGAGATATGTATATAGTAATTACCGTTTTCCCTACCGGCATCGAGATATGTATATAGTAATTACCGTTTTCCCCACCGGCATCGAGATATGTATATAGTAATTACCGTTTTCCCTACCGGCATCGAGATATGTATATAGTAATTACCGTTTTCCCCACCGGCATCGAGATATGTATATAGTAATTACCGTTTTCCCCCACCGGCATCGAGATATGTATATAGTAATTACCGTTTTCCCCCACCGGCATCGAGATATGTATATAGTAATTACCGTTTTCCCTACCGGCATCGAGATATGTATATAGTAATTACCGTTTTTCCCCACCGGCATCGAGATATGTATATAGTAATTACCGTTTTCCCCACCGGCATCGAGATATGTATATAGTAATTACCGTTTTCCCTACCGGCATCGAGATATGTATATAGTAATTACCGTTTTCCCTATCGGCATCGAGATATGTATATAGTAATTACCGTTTTCCCTACCGGCATCGAGATATGTATATAGTAATTACCGTTTTCCCCTACCGGCATCGAGATATGTATATAGTAATTACCGTTTTCCCTATCGGCATCGAGATATGTATATAGTAATTACCGTTTTCCCTACCGGCATCGAGATATGTATATAGTAATTACCGTTTTCCCTACCGGCATCGAGATATGTATATAGTAATTACCGTTTTCCCTACCGGCATCGAGATATGTATATAGTAATTACCGTTTTCCCCACCGGCATCGAGATATGTATATAGTAATTACCGTTTTCCCTACCGGCATCGAGATATGTATATAGTAATTACCGTTTTCCCCACCGGCATCGAGATATGTATATAGTAATTACCGTTTTCCCTACCGGCATCGAGATATGTATATAGTAATTACCGTTTTCCCCACCGGCATCGAGATATGTATATAGTAATTACCGTTTTCCCTACCGGCATCGAGATATGTATATAGTAATTACCGTTTTCCCTACCGGCATCGAGATATGTATATAGTAATTACCGTTTTCCCCCACCGGCATCGAGATATGTATATAGTAATTACCGTTTTCCCTACCGGCATCGAGATATGTATATAGTAATTACCGTTTTCCCCCACCGGCATCGAGATATGTATATAGTAATTACCGTTTTCCCTACCGGCATCGAGATATGTATATAGTAATTACCGTTTTCCCTACCGGCATCGAGATATGTATATAGTAATTACCGTTTTCCCTACCGGCATCGAGATATGTATATAGTAATTACCGTTTTCCCCACCGGCATCGAGATATGTATATAGTAATTACCGTTTTCCCTACCGGCATCGAGATATGTATATAGTAATTACCGTTTTCCCTACCGGCATCGAGATATGTATATAGTAATTACCGTTTTCCCTACCGGCATCGAGATATGTATATAGTAATTACCGTTTTCCCTACCGGCATCGAGATATGTATATAGTAATTACCGTTTTCCCTATCGGCATCGAGATATGTATATAGTAATTACCGTTTTCCCTACCGGCATCGAGATATGTATATAGTAATTACCGTTTTCCCTATCGGCATCGAGATATGTATATAGTAATTACCGTTTTCCCTACCGGCATCGAGATATGTATATAGTAATTACCGTTTTCCCTATCGGCATCGAGATATGTATATAGTAATTACCGTTTTCCCTACCGGCATCGAGATATGTATATAGTAATTACCGTTTTCCCTACCGGCATCGAGATATGTATGTAGTAATTACCGTTTTCCCTACCGGCATCGAGATATGTATATAGTAATTACCGTTTTCCCTACCGGCATCGAGATATGTATATAGTAATTACCGTTTTCCCTACCGGCATCGAGATATGTATATAGTAATTACCGTTTTCCCCACCGGCATCGAGATATGTATATAGTAATTACCGTTTTCCCCACCGGCATCGAGATATGTATATAGTAATTACCGTTTTCCCCACCGGCATCGAGATATGTATATAGTAATTACCGTTTTCCCTACCGGCATCGAGATATGTATATAGTAATTACCGTTTTCCCTACCGGCATCGAGATATGTATATAGTAATTACCGTTTTCCCTACCGGCATCGAGATATGTATATAGTAATTACCGTTTTCCCTACCGGCATCGAGATATGTATATAGTAATTACCGTTTTCCCTACCGGCATCGAGATATGTATATAGTAATTACCGTTTTCCCTACCGGCATCGAGATATGTATATAGTAATTACCGTTTTCCCTACCGGGAATCGAGATATGTATATAGTAATTACCGTTTTCCCTACCGGGAATCGAGATATGTATATAGTAATTACCGTTTTCCCTACCGGGAATCGAGATATGTATATAGTAATTACCGTTTTCCCTACCGGCATCGAGATATGTATATAGTAATTACCGTTTTCCCTACCGGCATCGAGATATGTATATAGTAATTACCGTTTTCCCTACCGGCATCGAGATATGTATATAGTAATTACCGTTTTCCCTACCGGCATCGAGATATGTATATAGTAATTACCGTTTTCCCTACCGGCATCGAGATATGTATATAGTAATTACCGTTTTCCCTACCGGCATCGAGATATGTATATAGTAATTACCGTTTTCCCCACCGGCATCGAGATATGTATATAGTAATTACCGTTTTCCCCACCGGCATCGAGATATGTATATAGTAATTACCGTTTTCCCCACCGGCATCGAGATATGTATATAGTAATTACCGTTTTCCCTACCGGCATCGAGATATGTATATAGTAATTACCGTTTTCCCTACCGGCATCGAGATATGTATATAGTAATTACCGTTTTCCCTACCGGCATCGAGATATGTATATAGTAATTACCGTTCTCCCTACCGGCATCGAGATATGTATATAGTAATTACCGTTCTCCCTACCGGCATCGAGATATGTATATAGTAATTACCGTTTTCCCTACCGGCGTCGAGATATGTATATAGTAATTACCGTTTTCCCTACCGGCATCGAGATATGTATATAGTAATTACCGTTTTCCCTACCGGCATCGAGATATGTATATAGTAATTACCGTTTTCCCTACCGGCATCGAGATATGTATATAGTAATTACCGTTTTCCCTACCGGCATCGAGATATGTATATAGTAATTACCGTTTTCCCTACCGGCATCGAGATATGTATATAGTAATTACCGTTTTCCCTACCGGCATCGAGATATGTATATAGTAATTACCGTTTTCCCTACCGGCATCGAGATATGTATATAGTAATTACCGTTTTCCCTACCGGCATCGAGATATGTATATAGTAATTACCGTTTTCCCTACCGGCATCGAGATATGTATATAGTAATTACCGTTTTCCCTACCGGCATCGAGATATGTATATAGTAATTACCGTTTTCCCTACCGGCATCGAGATATGTATATAGTAATTACCGTTTTCCCTACCGGCATCGAGATATGTATATAGTAATTACCGTTTTCCCTACCGGCATCGAGATATGTATATAGTAATTACCGTTTTCCCCACCGGCATCGAGATATGTATATAGTAATTACCGTTTTCCCCACCGGCATCGAGATATGTATATAGTAATTACCGTTTTCCCCACCGGCATCGAGATATGTATATAGTAATTACCGTTTTCCCTACCGGCATCGAGATATGTATATAGTAATTACCGTTTTCCCTACCGGCATCGAGATATGTATATAGTAATTACCGTTTTCCCTACCGGCATCGAGATATGTATATAGTAATTACCGTTTTCCCCACCGGCATCGAGATATGTATATAGTAATTACCGTTTTCCCCACCGGCATCGAGATATGTATATAGTAATTACCGTTTTCCCTACCGGCATCGAGATATGTATATAGTAATTACCGTTTTCCCTACCGGCATCGGCATCGAGATATGTATATAGTAATTACCGTTTTCCCTACCGGCATCGAGATATGTATATAGTAATTACCGTTTTCCCCACCGGCATCGAGATATGTATATAGTAATTACCGTTTTCCCTACCGGCATCGAGATATGTATATAGTAATTACCGTTTTCCCTACCGGCATCGAGATATGTATATAGTAATTACCGTTTTCCCCCACCGGCATCGAGATATGTATATAGTAATTACCGTTTTCCCCACCGGCATCGAGATATGTATATAGTAATTACCGTTTTCCCCACCGGCATCGAGATATGTATATAGTAATTACCGTTTTCCCCACCGGCATCGAGATATGTATATAGTAATTACCGTTTTCCCTACCGGCATCGAGATATGTATATAGTAATTACCGTTTTCCCCACCGGCATCGAGATATGTATATAGTAATTACCGTTTTCCCCACCGGCATCGAGATATGTATATAGTAATTACCGTTTTCCCTACCGGCATCGAGATATGTATATAGTAATTACCGTTTTCCCTACCGGCATCGAGATATGTATATAGTAATTACCGTTTTCCCCTACCGGCATCGAGATATGTATATAGTAATTACCGTTTTCCCCACCGGCATCGAGATATGTATATAGTAATTACCGTTTTCCCTACCGGCATCGAGATATGTATATAGTAATTACCGTTTTCCCTACCGGCATCGAGATATGTATATAGTAATTACCGTTTTCCCTACCGGCATCGAGATATGTATATAGTAATTACCGTTTTCCCCACCGGCATCGAGATATGTATATAGTAATTACCGTTTTCCCCACCGGCATCGAGATATGTATATAGTAATTACCGTTTTCCCCACCGGCATCGAGATATGTATATAGTAATTACCGTTTTCCCCACCGGCATCGAGATATGTATATAGTAATTACCGTTTTCCCCACCGGCATCGAGATATGTATATAGTAATTACCGTTTTCCCCACCGGCATCGAGATATGTATATAGTAATTACCGTTTTCCCCACCGGCATCGAGATATGTATATAGTAATTACCGTTTTCCCCACCGGCATCGAGATATGTATATAGTAATTACCGTTTTCCCTACCGGCATCGAGATATGTATATAGTAATTACCGTTTTCCCTACCGGCATCGAGATATGTATATAGTAATTACCGTTTTCCCTACCGGCATCGAGATATGTATATAGTAATTACCGTTTTCCCCACCGGCATCGAGATATGTATATAGTAATTACCGTTTTCCCCACCGGCATCGAGATATGTATATAGTAATTACCGTTTTCCCCACCGGCATCGAGATATGTATATAGTAATTACCGTTTTCCCCACCGGCATCGAGATATGTATATAGTAATTACCGTTTTCCCCACCGGCATCGAGATATGTATATAGTAATTACCGTTTTCCCCACCGGCATCGAGATATGTATATAGTAATTACCGTTTTCCCCACCGGCATCGAGATATGTATATAGTAATTACCGTTTTCCCCACCGGCATCGAGATATGTATATAGTAATTACCGTTTTCCCCTACCGGCATCGAGATATGTATATAGTAATTACCGTTTTCCCCTACCGGCATCGAGATATGTATATAGTAATTACCGTTTTCCCTACCGGCATCGAGATATGTATATAGTAATTACCGTTTTCCCCTACCGGCATCGAGATATGTATATAGTAATTACCGTTTTCCCTACCGGCATCGAGATATGTATATAGTAATTACCGTTTTCCCTACCGGCATCGAGATATGTATATAGTAATTACCGTTTTCCCTACCGGCATCGAGATATGTATATAGTAATTACCGTTTTCCCTACCGGCATCGAGATATGTATATAGTAATTACCGTTTTCCCTACCGGCATCGAGATATGTATATAGTAATTACCGTTTTCCCCTACCGGCATCGAGATATGTATATAGTAATTACCGTTTTCCCTACCGGCATCGAGATATGTATATAGTAATTACCGTTTTCCCTACCGGCATCGAGATATGTATATAGTAATTACCGTTTTCCCTACCGGCATCGAGATATGTATATAGTAATTACCGTTTTCCCTACCGGCATCGAGATATGTATATAGTAATTACCGTTTTCCCTACCGGCATCGAGATATGTATATAGTAATTACCGTTTTCCCCTACCGGCATCGAGATATGTATATAGTAATTACCGTTTTCCCCTACCGGCATCGAGATATGTATATAGTAATTACCGTTTTCCCACCGGCATCGAGATATGTATATAGTAATTACCGTTTTCCCCACCGGCATCGGAGATATGTATATAGTAATTACCGTTTTCCCTACCGGCATCGAGATATGTATATAGTAATTACCGTTTTCCCTACCGGCATCGAGATATGTATATAGTAATTACCGTTTTCCCTACCGGCATCGAGATATGTATATAGTAATTACCGTTTTCCCTACCGGCATCGAGATATGTATATAGTAATTACCGTTTTCCCTACCGGCATCGAGATATGTATATAGTAATTACCGTTTTCCCTACCGGCATCGAGATATGTATATAGTAATTACCGTTTTCCCCTACCGGCATCGAGATATGTATATAGTAATTACCGTTTTCCCTACCGGCATCGAGATATGTATATAGTAATTACCGTTTTCCCTATCGGCATCGAGATATGTATATAGTAATTACCGTTTTCCCTACCGGCATCGAGATATGTATATAGTAATTACCGTTTTTCCCTACCGGCATCGAGATATGTATATAGTAATTACCGTTTTCCCTATCGGCATCGAGATATGTATATAGTAATTACCGTTTTCCCTACCGGCATCGAGATATGTATATAGTAATTACCGTTTTCCCTACCCGGCATCGAGATATGTATATAGTAATTACCGTTTTCCCTATCGGCATCGAGATATGTATATAGTAATTACCGTTTTCCCTACCGGCATCGAGATATGTATATAGTAATTACCGTTTTTCCCTACCGGCATCGAGATATGTATATAGTAATTACCGTTTTCCCTACCGGCATCGAGATATGTATATAGTAATTACCGTTTTCCCCTACCGGCATCGAGATATGTATATAGTAATTACCGTTTTCCCTACCGGCATCGAGATATGTATATAGTAATTACCGTTTTCCCTACCGGCATCGAGATATGTATATAGTAATTACCGTTTTCCCTACCGGCATCGAGATATGTATATAGTAATTACCGTTTTTCCCCTACCGGCATCGAGATATGTATATAGTAATTACCGTTTTCCCTACCGGCATCGAGATATGTATATAGTAATTACCGTTTTCCCTACCGGCATCGAGATATGTATATAGTAATTACCGTTTTCCCTACCGGCATCGAGATATGTATATAGTAATTCTACCCGATTATTTTCCCTACCGGCATCGAGATATGTATATAGTAATTACCGTTTTTCCCTACCGGCATCGAGATATGTATATAGTAATTACCGTTTTTCCCTACCGGCATCGAGATATGTATATAGTAATTACCGTTTTCCCCACCGGCATCGAGATATGTATATAGTAATTACCGTTTTCCCTACCGGCATCGAGATATGTATATAGTAATTACCGTTTTCCCTACCGGCATCGAGATATGTATATAGTAATTACCGTTTTCCCTAACGGCATCGAGATATGTATATAGTAATTACCCGTTTTTCCCTACCGGCATCGAGATATGTATATAGTAATTACCGTTTTCCCCACCGGCATCGAGATATGTATATAGTAATTACCGTTTTCCTCACCGGCATCGAGATATGTATAATAGTAATTACCGTTTTCCCTACCGGCATCGAGATATGTATATAGTAAATTACCGTTTTCCCTACCGGCATCGAGATATGTATATAGTAATTACCGTTTTCCCTACCGGCATCGAGATATGTATATAGTAATTACCGTTTTCCCCTACCGGCATCGAGATATGTATATAGTAATTACCGTTTTCCCTACCGGCATCGAGATATGTATATAGTAATTACCGTTTTCCCTACCGGCATCGAGATATGTATATAGTAATTACCGTTTCTCCCCAGCCGGCATCGAGATATGTATATAGTAATTACCGTTTTCCCCGCCGCATCGAGATATGTATATAGTATTACCGTTCTTCCCCTGCCGGCATCGAGATATGTATATAGTAATTACCGTTTTCCCTACCGGCATCGAGATATGTATATAGTAATTACCGTTTTCCCTACCGGCATCGAGATATGTATATAGTAATTACCGTTTTCCCTACCGGCATCGAGATATGTATATAGTAATTACCGTTTTCCCTACCGGCATCGAGATATGTATATAGTAATTACCGTTTTCCCTACCGGCATCGAGATATGTATATAGTAAATTACCGTTTTCCTACCGGCATCGAGATATGTATATAGTAATTACCGATTTTCCTCCTGCCGGCATCGAGATATGTATATAGTAATTACCGTTTTCCCTACCGGCATCGAGATATGTATATAGTAATTACCGTTTTCCCTACCGGCATCGAGATATGTATATAGTAATTACCGTTTTTCCCTACCGGCATCGAGATATGTATATAGTAATTACCGTTTTCCCTACCGGCATCGAGATATGTATATAGTAATTACCGTTTTCCCTACCGGCATCGAGATATTGATATAGTAATTACCGTTTTCCCTACCGGCATCGAGATATGTATATAGTAATTACCGTTTTCCCTACCGGCATCGAGATATGTATATAGTAATTTACCGTTTTCCCTACCGGCATCGAGATATGTATATAGTAATTACCGTTTTTCCCTATCGGCATCGAGATATGTATATAGTAATTACGTTTTCCCCAACGGCATCGAGATATGTATATAGTAATTGCCGTTTTCCCTACCGGCATCGAGATATGTATATAGTAATTACCGTTTTCCCTACCGGCATCGAGATATGTATATAGTAATTACCGTTTTCCCTACCGGCATCGAGATATGTATATAGTAATTACCGTTTTTCCCTACCGGCATCGAGATATGTATATAGTAATTACCGTTTTCCCCTACCTGGCATCGAGATTATGTAATATAGTAATTACCGTTTTCCCTACCGGCATCGAGATATGTATATAGTAATTACCGTTTTCCCTACCGGCATCGAGATATGTATATAGTAATTACCGTTTTCCCTACCGGCATCGAGATATGTATATAGTAATTACCGTTTTCCCTACCGGCATCGAGATATGTATATAGTAATTACGTTTTCCCTACCGGCATCGAGATATGTATATAGTAATTACCGTTTTCCCTACCGGCATCGAGATATGTATATAGTAATTACCGTTTTCCCTACCGGCATCGAGATATGTATATAGTAATTACCGTTTTTCCCTACCGGCATCGAGATATGTATATAGTAATTACCGTTTTCCCTACCGGCATCGAGATATGTATATAGTAATTACCGTTTTCCCTACCGGCATCGAGATATGTATATAGTAATTACCGTTTTCCCCAACGGCATCGAGATATGTATATAGTAATTACCGTTTTCCCTACCGGCATCGAGATATGTATATAGTAATTACCGTTTTCCCCACCGGCATCGAGATATGTATATAGTAATTACCGTTTTCCCTACCGGCATCGAGATATGTATATAGTAATTACCGTTTTCCCTACCGGCATCGAGATATGTATATAGTAATTACCGTTTTCCCTACCGGCATCGAGATATGTATATAGTAAATTACCGTTTTCCCTACCGGCATCGAGATATGTATATAGTAATTACCGTTTTCCCTACCGGCATCGAGATATGTATATAGTAATTACCGTTTTCCCTACCGGCATCGAGATATGTATATAGTAATTACCGTTTTCCCTACCGGCATCGAGATATGTATATAGTAATTACCGTTTTCCCTACCGGCATCGAGATATAGTAATTTATCCAAAAACCTCAAGAAAAACATTTATTTTAATATTAAATTTAAACGTCCATTTATTATTAACTATGAATTTTTAGGACGGGTTGTCTATAGGTTACCACCCTTTTCTAGCCAGGACAGGGGTGGTGCCTTTTCTTTTTTCTAAAGAAAAGCCACTACCCCATAATGGGAATCGAACCCATGACACTTTGGCACAGAGTGTTAAGTGCTCACGCCTTAATACTCACGGCCACCGGGCCTCCATGATTTATTTTCCTCATTTTTCTAATCAAATATGTTTAAATATTGCCTTGAAATGTTTCATTAGATTCCCAGCGTCCAGGACACGCAGGAACTGCATCATCTTAGTGCGGTTCCGTTCTTATCCCTAATTTCATTTTGATAGCTTTAAATAGAAACCCCAAATAGGTGACGGTTGTTAGGGTTCATACCTCTACCTGACAGAAGAATTAATCCCTGGTTGTTAGGGTTCATACCTCTACCTGACAGAAGAATTACTCCCAGGTTGTTAGGGTTCATACCTCTACCTGACAGAAGAATTACTCCCAGGTTGTTAGGGTTCATACCTCTACCTGACAGAAGAATTACTCCCAGGTTGTTAGGGTTCATACCTCTACCTGACAGAAGAATTACTCCCTGGTTGTTAGGGTTCATACCTCTACCTGACAGAAGAATTACTCCCTGGTTCGTTCTAAAAACACACTAATCATGACTTACTGTTTCTTATTTTCTTCTTCTATAATACTAATTTCACAGATAAATGCAATTAAACCCCCCCCCCCAAAAAAAAAATCAATTAAAAAAGTGATTTAAACAAAGACAAAACCCCGTATAAAAGAACAATTCAAAGACATTTGAAGTGTTAAGCACCTATTTCTCCGATTGATATCGACTAATTGAAAATTACTTTAGAATTTTTTTTGTAGAGAATTTAGTAAGCTTTCGATTGGTAACCTTCCCCTTACCAAGATGTCCAACCGATTGGTAACCTTCCGCTTACCAAGATGTCCAACCGTTTTCGAGAGATTAAGGAAAATATACCAAGTTCGTAAAACCTGTCATGTTTATAAATAAAATATTTTATTCCAATCCTTCCTTAACTCCAAAAGTAACGAAAATTTAAACATCTTTGTTTATATGAATTTCAAACATGCAGAAAATATTTTAACGGAATCCTATGATTCTAAGTACACAAACCAAAAACTCCATTCGACAACTACTTCGCCACTTTTCTCCAAAACGGTTACAGATATCGCCATAAAAATGGTTTCATTCATTTTCCTAGGCCAGGAAGCCTATAAAACAAGTACTTGCAAGCATATGAAGTAAGCGCAACGATTTTTTTCGCGCGATATTCGCTCCAAAGACCATGTTCCTGTGGGCGGATTCTGCTGGTTAACGAACTTGACCTTTCAAATTAGACAAAAGATTTATGTACCAAATTTCATCAAAAGCCATTCGTTAGAGAGCGAACGGATAAATATACAGCGTGTCCCAAATATACAGGGTGTCCCAAATATACAGCGTGTCCCAAATATACAGGGTGTCCCAAATATACAGGGTGTCCCAAATAAGACGGCTCAAACTAATTTTGCGGCCAACGGTTGGTCTGAGAAAAACATATCAGAGGCAAAAGTTGTAGGGCTTGACTTAAGCTTTCTTAATATGTCAATTATTTAACATATTGACCGCGCATGTGCGCTAGGCGCTAGGCGAAATGTTGGGGTTTGCAGATGACCCCTATTATTATGCACATGATTTCAAATTTCATTGTTTTATATTAAAAAGATTTTTTGTAGGCCCTTACAGTGGTCGGTTATGAATGTGTAATACATGACTTTGAGGCATTTTTTCCTCAACTTTCTGAATAAAATATGGCCGACCCTCTAAAAGAAATATTTTCCTAATAACTTCAATAAAATTGAAAATAAGACATATTTTTTAAGTATTTATTCTTTAGGAATTAACTAAGCTAAATCTGATCATTCATGTTATCTATCTAATCCTTTGGATCCGATATTCCTTATTGGATTATGGTTCATTATTTTGCTTTTGTTCATTATTAGTGTAATATTCGCTTTCAGCCATGAAATTCACAAGTTGTGAGATTGTGGATATGATTTTTTTTGGTGGGGGGGGGGGGAGTGTAGACCAAATCAAGGCCAATAATTTTACTGCCCAGAATCCCGCACCAAACGTTTACTGACCACCGATACTGGTGGTCCAGCTGCCTTATCCAGTGAGGGTTATTTATGGACCCCCCTCACTCCATCACTTCCATATCCCTATATTTACACTGTAACGGAGGGCTATGACTAGAGATGTGGGGAGAAAAAATTTCCGCGGAAAATTTTCCAAATCGGAAAATTTTCCAGACAATTTTCAGCTATGTTTTTCCGGAACATTTTCCACTTACAAAAAGCAATTGTTTAGTAAATTTGTTCCAGGATATATATGAACTATCCATATTCTCTTATATTAGCTAATGTCTGAACCATTTAAACAAAAGTCCGACTCGCAGGGACTGCATCATCTTAGCGCGGTTCCTGTTCATATCCCTATTGTCATTTGAAAAGCTTAGAATAGAAACAGATAATATTTTCCTCGGCCTTTGTTCAAAGGGTTTTATGACTGGTCGGGTCCGCCAGACCCTAGAATCCTCTTCTACCGATACTTCATTTCATACGTTTCAATGAATTGGAAAATATCAAAATTATTCACATATTCCTGTGTTCTTTTACTATAGTAATAATTCTACAAATAAAATCAATTAAAAAATAAAATAAAAAACCAACAGAATAAAGTCAATTGAAAATATTCAAAAGACGTCATCGAATCTCTTTCTCTTGGCAAGCTATGTTTCTAACAATGAATTGTTTTTCTTATTTTACTTAATCTTTTTTATTGTCAAATACATTATCCAACTTTAAGCAATTAAAAAATAACAAGGAATAAAAACAGACAAAAAGAACTGTTCGAATAACCGAAATCAATTACTTCAAAGTTTAGGCACTTATTTCTCCGATTGACATCGCTTATTCAAAACTGTATTCAGAATTTTTTTTTTTTTTGTAGACCATTTAGTAAGCTTTCGAATGGTAACCTTTCGCTTCCCTAATTTTCAACCGTTTTCGAGATATTATTGAAAGTATACGAAGTGCCGAAAACTTTTCATTATTTTTAGCAACAGAAAATGGGTCTCATTTTACCTATCCTGTTTTACACACAAATACATTTTCGTAACATAAAAAATTACAAAAATAAATAGCAATAAAAAACTATGGGAAAGAGACAATAATTACAAAAAGTCCGTCACGCAGGAGCTGCATAACTAAGCACTTTCCTCAGAATTTGGGTAGTGTAGACTGCTTTCCAGAACAATTTGCTTAAAATATCCTACATAAATAAAATAAAAACGTGAATAGTTCTCATTTTGTAATGAGTAACTGATCAATTATTAATTTGCATCCAGAGTTATGTTTACACATGGTACCTACTACTCTACGTAATAAATACAAAAATCCTCATATTATCGTATTTTGATCTAACGCAGGAACAGGATACAGTCACTCTAGTGGTAGAAAGCGCTCCTTGCGGCGGCTTTGTGAACCTACGTCTGCCGGCTTTTCTATTCAAATATATTACAAATTAAACCCCCGCTTTCCGATAGACCGATTCAGCTCATTTTTACAACACTTCTTTCTCATGAGTTACCCACGACGTATACTGCGTTTCGTTACAATACAGCAGAAATTACGACCGGTATGAGTATATTAGGAATTTGGGTCCGGAGTAAACCCCCCCTTCTAATGAACCGATTTAGTTTATTTTTGCAACACATATTTACCTGTAGATTACCACTACGAATACCGAGTTTCGTCGAAATATACCAAAAATCACGGCTGGTAGTGGCGAATTGGTATTGTGGGTCCGGAGTAAACCCCCCCTCCTAATGAACCGATTTCGTTTATTTTTACAACACATATTTACCTGTGGATTAGCACTACGAATACCGAGTTTCGTCGAAATATACCAAAAATCACGGCTGGTAGTGGCGAATTGGTATTGTGGGTCCGGTGTAAACCCCCCCTTCTAATGAACCGATTTAGTTCATTTTTATATCTCACTTTTCTCTCTATATTAACACTACGAATACCAAGTTTCGTTGAAATATAACAAATATTACGGCTGACATAGTCAAATAAGTGTTTTGGGTTCGGGGTAAACCCCCCCTTCCGGTGGACCGACTTTGGTGGTTAACGAACTCGTTCAATCGTTTGCTAATTGAATGCTATATACCAAGTTTCGTGACGAAAAACCAAAAACTCTGGCCGCTATCGTGTTAACAGACATATATATATATATGCATATATATATATATATATATATAGATATATATAAATTTTAACGGGGGTCATTTTCGGTGTCTACTAGGTAGGATCGATAAAGATTTGAAGAAATTTTTCAAAAATTCCGTCATGAGTCCAACCTCAATAGCTACTTTCCTTCGGAGGAAAGTGCTAAAAGAACGACAAAAACCCGTTCATAAGAGCTAAACAGACGTATTTGAAGTTTTAAGCACTTATTTCTTCGATCGAGATCACCTAATCAAAAATTGTTTCAGAATCTTTTTTGTAGAGAATTTAGAAAGCTTTCAAATAGTTTCTATCCACTGATCATAATTTCCCAACCGCGTTCGAGATATTGATGAAAGTAAACGAAGTTCCCAAAACTTTTCATGTCTGTTCATAACATATTTTATTCTAACCCTTCCTCAACTCCAAACGTAACCAAAAGTTTAACATGTTAGTTTTGATGAAATTCAAACATGCAAAAAATGTTTTAACTGAATCCCATGATTGTAAGTACCAAAACTAAGCTAGGCTTTGTATTTGTGTCGGCAGATACCTGGGGTATATTTACAACTCTTGAGGATTAACTCGTAGCAGGTACATTTTTTGTGGACCCACAGGCAGTGAACGGACTCTCTATTCCCTCAAAGTATCTAACCTGTGTGAAGTTGAATATTGTTTCTAATTATACGTATCCTGTTTTATTGACAAATACATTTGACTACTACAGGCAATTACAAACACTAGGGAACATGCCAAAGAACTCGGAGTAGGAGCCTTGACAGTTTCAAGACATTTGAAGGAAATCGGCAAATCCAAAACTGACATTTCATACGGTACAGCCTGATATATTTCTAGCAATGAATTGTTTTTCTTATTTTTATTAATCTGTTTTATTGTCAAATACATTATCCTACTATAAGAAATGACAAAATAACAAGGAATAAAAACAAAAAAGAAGAACCGTTCAAATAAACGAAATCAATTACTTCAAAGTTTAAGCACGTATTTCTCCGATTGACATCGTCTAATCAAAAATTGTTTCAGAATCTTTTTTGTAGAACATTTAGTAAGCTGTCGCATGGTAACCCTCCGTTTACCAATATTTCATACAGTTTTCGAGATATTAGGGAAGGTATACGAAGTTCCCAAAACTTTTCATGTCTGTTAAAAAAATATTTTATTTTAATCCTTCCTTAACTCCAAACGTAACCAAAATTTCAACATATTAGTTTTAATGAAAGTAGAACATGTAGAAAATGTTTCAACTGAATCCTATGATTCTAAGTACCCAAACCAAAAACGGTATTCGAAAATTATTTTTCTAATTTTCTCGAAAATGGTTAAAGCTATCGCCTTGAAAATGGTTTCATTCGTTTTCTTAGCCCAAGTAGCGTATAAAAAGAGTACTTACAAGCTTATGAAGTCAAAAACGTAAGCGTTACGATTTTTTTTGCGCGAATTTCGCCCCAAACGCCATCTTCCAGTGGGCGGATTCTGCTGGTTAACGAACTTGACCTTTCAAATTGGACGACGGATTTTTGTACCAAATTTCATCACAATCGGACCATCAGGGAAGCCAGAAATGAGCGAACAGACAAATATATATATATATATATATATATATATATATATATATATATATATATATACAGGGTGTCCCGTAAATGTCTAGTCATATTGTGAGGGGTGATAGAGGACCCTTAGAGGAACAAAAAATGTTCTATGACAATTTCCCGAATTCTCGCCCATAAGGGAGAAAACGTCGTTTTATTGTTTTTTAGAGACAAACGTACTTTTTAGAAGAATAATCGTTGTAGCTCCGTCCCAGATGGTACTACTAGAAAGGGAGTGAACCCAATCGAAAGCTGAGTAAATTTACTATAAGACTAGTTGAGAGTAAACGTAAAAATGAATGAATGTAAGTATGTATATCTTACCAAAAGAAGGCAATTCTAAATTTCCTGACATTTTATTGATATTTCTTTCCAGCGTTACTCCTCAATGGGCAGGATCTGAGATTTCCGGGTTACAGAAAAACTTTCTCATTTAATCAGCTTTCCATTCATGTATCACAAGCCTGGGTTATTGAAGTATTAGAACGAATTAAGAACAAAAGTTTTAAAAAAAAACATGGATCTGTGAAAAGAAAATTATATTTTTTTCTTCAATTTATTCAAAAATCTGAATGGAAATATTTTTTTTTATAAATGTTTACATAAATATTTACTTAAAAGAATAAAAAAAATGACTTCCACGGATATAAAAAAAAAAAATCTTAAAACAGTAAATAAATAAAATACACATTTATTTTGAATTTATTAATTCAGGTAACTAATACTGGGTCCAGGAGGCGGCCATTAAGGAACCCCAACCATACATTAACCTCAAAAATTACTATTTTTACCTATATCACGCATTTGAACCCATTTTTACAGGACTATGTACATATTATTTATGAGGGATAGAATTTTTAATTACCACAACAAAAACGCATGGGCTCAGAATCCCAGTGAGTTTCACAAGCGTAGCCATCAGTATTAATTTAAGGTAAAGCATTTGTTTTCTAAATATATGCACCTGTAAAAATGTGTTCAAATGCGTGATCTAGGTAAAAATAATAATTTTTGAGGTTAATGTATGGTTGGGGTTCCTTAATGGCCGCCTCCTGGACCCAGTATTAGTTACCTGAATTAACAAATTCAAAATAAATGTGTATTTTATTTATTTACTGTTTTAGGAATTTTTTTTATATTCATGGAAGTAATTTTTTTTTATTGTTTTAAGTAAATATTTACTTAATATTTATGTAAACATTTATAAAAATAAATATTTCCCTTCGGCTTTTTGAATAAACTGAAGAAAAAAATATAATTTTCTTTTCACAGATCCATGTTTTTTTTTAAAACTTTTGTTCTTAATTCGTTCTAATACTTCAATAACCCAGGCTTGTGATACATGAATGGAAAGCTGATTAAATGAGAAAGTTTTTCTGAAACCCGGAAATCTCAGATCCTGCCCATTGAGGAGTAACGCTGGAAAGAAATATCAATAAAATGTCAGGAAATTTAGAATTGCCTTCTTTTTGTAAGATATACATACTTACATTCATTCATTTTTACGTTTACTCCCAACTAGTCTTATAGTAAATTTACTCAGCTTTCGATTGGTTTCACTCCCTTTCTAGTAGTACCACCTGGGACGGAGCTACAACGACTATTCTTCTAAAAACCACGTTTGTCTCGATAAAACAATAAAACGACGTTTTCTCCCTTATGGGCGAGAATTCGGGAAATCGTCATAGAACATTTTTTGTTCTCCTAAGGGTCCTCTATCACCCCTCACAATATGACTAGACATTTACGGGATACCCTGTATATAAATAAATATATACATATATATATATACAAATTTGAACCACTGTTATTTTCGGTTTCTAGGGGTTCTGAAACGCGAAATTTTCTAGTCGGCACTTCCGGATTGTTTCATTGTATCAACCTTATAAGCGGGGTTCCTCCCTATGGGGGAGGGAGGAACCGCGCTAAAACGATTTAGAGGTTATATCAACAGAGTTTTTAAATATATGCAAAGACCTGTTGATCAATAAAATAAAAATAAAAAATAGAGTTCTCTGTAAAAGGTTTAATGAGTTCTATTAAATACATATTTTCCAATTTAGTTATAATTTTAACTATTGGAATTATTATCCAAAGATTCATATAATTACTCAACAATAGATTCTAATTTGAAGCACAGCTTTTTTCGATATCTACCTGTTCCCTCGTTATATCTACCAAAATTTCTCGTTTGAGAACCCATTGATCTCGAAAATAACCACGCATCAAATTTGTATGTGTGTATATATATATATATATATATATATATACATATATCTGTATCTATCCGTTATGTATGGCGTAAATGAGGTATTAGAAAAAAAAATATTAAGATACATGAAAAGTTTTGGAATCTTCTTATGTTATTCTTAATATCTTGAAAACGGTTGGAAAATTAGGGTAACTGGAACATAACCATTCGAAGGGTTACTACATTCTCTAGACAAGTAGGGTAACTGGAACATAACCATTCGAAGGGTTAGTACGTTCTCTAGACAAGTAGGGTAACTGAAACATAACCATTCGAAGGGTTACTACATTCTCTAGACAAGTAGGGTAACTGGAACATAACCATTCGAAGGGTTACTACATTCTCTAGACAAGTAGGGTAACTGGAACATAACCATTCGAAGGGTTACTACATTCTCTAGAAAATGATGGTAACTGGAACATAACCATTGGAAGGGTTACTACATTCTCTAGACAATTAGGGTAACTGGATCATAACCATTCGAAGGGTTACTGCATTCTCTAGACAAGTAGGGTAACTGGAACATAACCATTCGAAGGGTTACTACATTCTCTAGACAAGTAGGGTAACTGGAACATAACCATTCGAAGGGTTACTACATTCTCTAGACAAGTAGGGTAACTGGAACATAACCATTCGAAGGGTTACTACATTCTCTAGACAAGTAGGGTAACTGGAACATAACCATTCGAAGGGTTACTACATTCTCTAGACAAGTAGGGTAACTGGAACATAACCATTCGAAGGGTTACTACATTCTCTAGAAAATGATGGTAACTGGAACATAACCATTGGAAGGGTTACTACATTCTTTAGACAATTAGGGTAACTGGATCATAACCATTCGAAGGGTTACTACATTCTCTAGACAAGTAGGGTAACTGGAACATAACCATTCGAAGGGTTACTACATTCTCTAGAAAATGATGGTAACTGGAACATAACCATTGGAAGGGTTACTACATTCTTTAGACAATTAGGGTAACTGGAAGATAAACATTCGAAGGGTTACTACATTCTCTAGACAAGTAGGGTAACTGGAACATAACCATTCGAAGGGTTACTACATTCTCTAGAAAATGATGGTAACTGGAACATAACCATTGGAAGGGTTACTACATTCTTTAGACAATTAGGGTAACTGGATCATAACCATTCGAAGGGTTACTACATTCTCTAGACAAGTAGGGTAACTGGAACATAACCATTCGAAGGGTTACTACATTCTCTAGAAAATGATGGTAACTGGAACATAACCATTGGAAGGGTTACTACGTTCTCTAGACAATTAGGGTAACTGGAACATAACCATTCGAAGGGTTACTACGTTCTCTAGACAAGTAGGGTAACTGAAACATAATCATTCGAAGGGTTAGTACGTTCTCTTGACAAGTAGGGTAACTGGAACATAACCATTCGAAGGGTTAGTACGTTCTCTAGGCAATTAGGGTAACTGGAAGATAAACATTCGAAGGGTTACTACATTCTCTAGACAAGTAGGGTAATTGGAACATAACCATTCGAAGGGTTACTACATTCTCTAGAAAATGATGGTAACTGGAACATAACCATTGGAAGGGTTACTACATTCTTTAGACAATTAGGGTAACTGGATCATAACCATTCGAAGGGTTACTACATTCTCTAGACAAGTAGGGTAACTGGAACATAACCATTCGAAGGGTTACTACATTCTCTAGAAAATGATGGTAACTGGAACATAACCATTGGAAGGGTTACTACGTTCTCTAGACAATTAGGGTAACTGGAACATAACCATTCGAAGGGTTACTACGTTCTCTAGACAAGTAGGGTAACTGAAACATAATCATTCGAAGGGTTACTACATTCTCTTGACAAGTAGGGTAACTGGAACATAACCATTCGAAGGGTTACTACGTTCTCTAGACAATTAGGGTAACTGGAAAATAACCATTCGAAGGGTTAGTACGTTCTCTAGACAATTAGGGTAACTGGAACATAAACATTCGAAGGGTTACTACGTTCTCTAGAAGAGTAGGTTAACTGGAACATGACCATTCGAAGGGTTACTACATTCTCTAGAAAATGATGGTAACTGGAACATAACCATTCAAAGGGTTACTACATTCTCTAGAAAATGATGGTAACCGGAACATAACCATTCGAAGGGTTACTACATTCTCTAGACAATTAGGGTAACTGGAACATAACCATTCGAAGGGTTACTACGTTCTCTAGACAAGTAGGGTAACTGGAACATAACCATTCGAAGGGTTACTACATTCTCTAGACAATTAGGGTAACGGGAACATAACCATTCGAAGGGTTACTACATTCTCTAGACAATTAGGGTAACTGGAACATAACCATTCGAAGGGTTACTACGTTCTCTAGACAAGTCGGGTAACTGGAACATAATCATTCGAAGGGTTACTACGTTCTCTTCACAAGTAGGGTAACTGGAACATAACCATTCGAAGGGTTAGTACGTTCTCTAGGCAATTAGGGTAACTGGAAGATAAACATTCGAAGGGTTACTACGTTCTCTAGACAAGTAGGGTAACTGGAACATAACCATTCGAAGGGTTACTACATTCTCTAGACAATTAGGGTAACTGGAACATAACCATTCGAAGGGTTACTACATTCTCTAGACAAGTAGGGTAACTGGAACATAACCATTCGAAGGGTTACTACATTCTCTAGACAAGTAGGGTAACTGGAATATAACCACTCGAAGGGTTACTACATTCTCTAGACAAGTAGGGTAACTGGAACATAACCACTCGAAGGGTTACTACGTTCTCTAGACAATTAGGGTAACTGGAACATAACCAATCGAAGGGTTACTACCTTCTCTAGACATTTAGGGTAAATGGAACATAACAATTCAAAGGGTTACTACATTCTCTAGACAAGTATAGTAACTGGAACATAACCATTGTAAGGGTTACTACGTTCTCTAGACAATTAGGGTAACTGGAACATAATCATTCGAAGGGTTACTACGTTCTCTAGACAAGTAGGGTAACTGGAACATAATCATTCGAAGGGTTACTACGTTCTCTTGACAAGTAGGGTAACTGGAACATAACCAGTCGAAGTGTTACTACGTTCTCTAGACAAGTAGGGTAACTGGAACATAACCATTCGAAGGGTTAGTACGTTCTCTAGACAATTAGGGTAACTAGAACATAAACATTCGAAGGGTTACTACGTTCTCTAGACAAGTAGGTTAACTGGAACATGACCATTCGAAGGGTTACTACATTCTCTAGAAAATGATGGTAACTGGAACATAACCATTCGAAGGGTTACTACATTCTCTAGAAAATGATGGTAACTGGAACATAACCATTCGAAGGGTTACTACATTCTCTAGACATTTAGGGTAACTGGAACATAACCATTCAAAGGGTTACTACATTCTCTAGACAAGTATGGTAACTGGAAAATAACCATTCGAAGGGTTACTACAGTCTCTAGAAAATGATGGTAACTGGAACATAACAACTCGAAGGGTTACTACATTCTCTAGACAAGTAGGGTAACTGGAACATAACCATTCGAAGGGTTACTGCATTCTCTAGACAAGTATGGTAAATGGAACATAATCATTCGAAGGGTTACTACATTCTCTAGACAAGTAGGGTAACTGGAACATAACCATTCGAAGGGTTACTGCATTCTCTAGACAAGTATGGTAAATGGAACATAATCATTCGAAGGGTTACTACATTCTCTAGACAAGTAGGGTAACTGGAACATAACCATTCGAAGGGTTACTACATTCTCTAGAAAATGATGGTAACTGGAACATAACCATTCGAAGGGTTACTACCTTCTCTAGACATTTAGGGTAACTGGAACATAACCATTCAAAGGGTTACTACATTCTCTAGACAAGTATAGTAACTGGAACATAACCATTGTAAGGGTTACTACGTTCTCTAGACAATTAGGGTAACTGGAACATAACCATTCGAAGGGTTACTACGTTCTCTAGACAAGTAGGGTAACTGGAACATAATCATTCGAAGGGTTACTACATTCTCTAGACAAGTAGGGTAACTGGAACATAACCATTCGAAGGGTTACTACGTTCTCTAGACAAGTAGGGTAACTGGAACATAACCATTCGAAGGGTTAGTACGTTCTCTAGACAATTAGGGTAACTAGAACATAAACATTCGAAGGGTTACTACGTTCTCTAGACAAGTAGGTTAACTGGAACATGACCATTCGAAGGGTTACTACATTCTCTAGAAAATGATGGTAACTGGAACATAACCATTCGAAGGGTTACTACATTCTCTAGAAAATGATGGTAACTGGAACATAACCATTCGAAGGGTTACTACATTCTCTAGACATTTAGGGTAACTGGAACATAACCATTCAAAGGGTTACTACATTCTCTAGACAAGTATGGTAACTGGAAAATAACCATTCGAAGGGTTACTACAGTCTCTAGAAAATGATGGTAACTGGAACATAACAACTCGAAGGGTTACTACATTCTCTAGACAAGTAGGGTAACTGGAACATAACCATTCGAAGGGTTACTGCATTCTCTAGACAAGTATGGTAAATGGAACATAATCATTCGAAGGGTTACTACATTCTCTAGACAAGTAGGGTAACTGGAACATAACCATTCGAAGGGTTACTGCATTCTCTAGACAAGTATGGTAAATGGAACATAATCATTCGAAGGGTTACTACATTCTCTAGACAAGTAGGGTAACTGGAACATAACCATTCGAAGGGTTACTACATTCTCTAGAAAATGATGGTAACTGGAACATAACCATTCGAAGGGTTACTACCTTCTCTAGACATTTAGGGTAACTGGAACATAACCATTCAAAGGGTTACTACATTCTCTAGACAAGTATAGTAACTGGAACATAACCATTGTAAGGGTTACTACGTTCTCTAGACAATTAGGGTAACTGGAACATAACCATTCGAAGGGTTACTACGTTCTCTAGACAAGTAGGGTAACTGGAACATAATCATTCGAAGGGTTACTACGTTCTCTTGACAAGTAGGGTAACTGGAACATAACCAGTCGAAGTGTTACTACGTTCTCTAGACAAGTAGGGTAACTGGAACATAACCATTCGAAGGGTTAGTACGTTCTCTAGACAATTAGGGTAACTAGAACATAAACATTCGAAGGGTTACTACGTTCTCTAGACAAGTAGGTTAACTGGAACATGACCATTCGAAGGGTTACTACATTCTCTAGAAAATGATGGTAACTGGAACATAACCATTCGAAGGGTTACTACATTCTCTAGAAAATGATGGTAACTGGAACATAACCATTCGAAGGGTTACTACATTCTCTAGACAATTAGGGTAACTGGAACATAACCATTCGAAGGGTTACTACGTTCTCTAGACAAGTAGGGTAACTGGAACATAACCATTCGAAGGGTTACTACATTCTCTAGACAATTAGGGTAACTGGAACATAACCATTCGAAGGGTTACTACGTTCTCTAGACAAGAACGGTAACTGGAACATAACTATTCGAAGGGTTACTACATTCTCTAGAAAATGATGGTAACTGGAACATAACCATTCGAAGGGTTACTACATTCTCTAGACAAGTAGGGTGACTGGAACATGACCATTCGAAGGGTTAATACATTCTCTAGACAATTAGGGTAACTGGAACATAACAATTCGAAGGGTTACTACATTCTCTAGACAAGTAGAGTAACTGTACATAACCATTCGAAGGGTTACTACAGTCTCTAGAAAATGATGGTAACTGGGAAATAACCACTCGAAGGGTTACTAGATTCTCTAGACAAGTAGGGTAACTGGAACATAACCATTCGAAGGGTTACAACATTCTCTAGAAAATGATGGTAACTGGAACATAACCACTCGAAGGGTTACTACGTTCTCTAGACTAGTAGGGTAACTGGAACATAACCATTCGAAGGGTTACTACATTCTCTAGACAATTAGGGTAACTGGATCATAACCATTCGAAGGGTTACTACATTCTCTAGACAATTAGGGTAACTGGATCATAACCATTCGAAGGGTTACTATATTCTCTAGACAAGTAGGGTAACTGGAACATAACCATTCGAAGGGTTACTACATTCTCTAGACAATTAGGGTAACTGGAACATAACCATTCGAAGGGTTACTACGTTCTCTAGACAAGTAGGGTAACTGGAACATAACCATTCGAAGGGTATCTACATTCTCTAGACAATTAGGGTAACTGGATCATAACCATTCGAAGGGTTACTACGTTCTCTAGACAAGTAGGGTAACTGGAACATAACCATTCGAAGGTTTACTACATTCTCTAGAAAATGATGGTAACTGGAACATAACCATTCGAAGGGTTACTACATTCTCTAGACAATTAGGGTAACTGGATCATAACCATTCGAAGGGTTACTACGTTCTCTAGACAAGTAGGGTAACTGGAACATAACCATTCGAAGGGTTACTACATTCTCTAGACAATTAGGGTAACTGGAACATAACCATTCGAAGGGTTACTGCATTCTCTAGACAAGTATGGTAAATGGAACATAACCATTCGAAGGGTTACTACATTCTCTAGACAAGTAGGGTAACTGGAACATAACCATTCGAAGGGTTACTACATTCTCTAGACAAGTAGGGTAACTGGAACATAACCATTTGAAGGGTAAGTACATTCTCTAGACAATTAGGGTAACTGGATCATAACCATTCGAAGGGTTACTACGTTCTCTAGACAAGTAGGGTAACTGGAACATAACCATTCGAAGGGTTACTGCATTCTCTAGACACGTAGGGTAACTGGATCATAATCATTCGAAGGGTTACTACGTTCTCTAGACAAGTAGGGTAACTGGATCATAACCATTCGAAGGGTTACTACGTTCTCTAGACAAGTAGGGTAACTGGATCATAACCATTGGAAGGGTTACTACGTTCTCTAGACAAAATGTTTCTAAAGTTATTTTCGATTTCCTCTTGGAGATTCTATTCCTTTACTAATGACTCTAGGGATATGAACGAAACCGCCCTAAGATGAAGCAGTTCCTGCGAGTTGGCTTTTTATGGTAATTCAGCTGTTTTATAAAATGTGTCAGTGACATTAATATAAAAATTAATATTATGTTTTATGTTTTTATAGAGAACAGAAATATGCTGTTACATAAAAATATATTTTGTTCTCATTTCGGATATATTCATACATCAATTTAGAAAAAATAAAATATTTTGCCCTATGTGGTATTCTTTAATTAATTACTAAAATATTATATATGTTTTTAAAGAATTATTATATTTTAAATTTTCAGCTATATACATGATTAGAAACTTATAAATCACATTTCTATGCTTTGTTCATTATTATTGTAGTTGGAAGGGGGAAAACTTAAAAGGGTGCATAATATAATATAGTTGATACAAATACTCCAGTGCTGTTTACTTGTAGTCTCTAGCAATGAAAGTTTTATTTACAATAACGCGAACATTTTGTGGCTCGGGAAATTGTCCGATTCAAAATTTTCTGGAAAACCCACATCTCTAGCTATGACTAAAGGATTGTAGGTGCGGATCAAATATCGTAGTTCGTCACTATACTCTTAAAACCCAGGAATATTCCAGTGTATGAATTTGTTAGACTGGGACATATTGAGTCGAATAATCAGACTTCATTCTGACTCGACGGGCGATTTATAAGTACCAAGTTTTCTTCCTTTTGGCCAACCTTTTCTTCCGCCGGAAACAGGTGCAAAGGTGCCACCACCATCATCCACCAACTGCTTAACTGCCTTTGCGTTGCGGGCTGGGGGAGGGTTAGGTGCCACCACCATCATCCACCAACTCCTCAACTGCCTTTGCGTTGCGGGCTGGGGGAGGGTTAGGTGCCACCACCATCATCCACCAACTCCTCAACTGCCTTTGCGTTGCGGGCTGGGGGAGGGTTAGGTGCCACCACCATCATCCACCAACTCCTCAACTGCCTTTGCGTTGCGGGCTGAGGGAGGGTTAGGTGCCACCACCATCATCCACCAACTCCTCAACTGCCTTTGCGTTGCGGGCTGGGGGAGGGTTAGGTGCCACCACCATCATCCACCAACTCCTCAACTGCCTTTGCGTTGCGGGCTGGGGGAGGGTTAGGTGCCACCACCATCATCCACCAACTCCTCAACTGCCTTTGCGTTGCGGGCTGGGGGAGGGTTAGGTGGCTCAGTTACATCTTTCTCAATAACTTAGGAGAGAATTAAATTTCCCTTTTCTTTATTTTCATACACCTTAGTGAATGATGTAGAAAGGGGAGGAGGGCACGGGGTGAGGAGGTAGGAGAGATTTGGAGGGATCTGGGATCGTGGGTAGAGGGGTAGTGGGAGAGGGGGTGTTTTTAATTTTGTCCTTTTGTATCCTTCGTATTTAATTCGTTCTCATTTTTGACAGCGCTAGAGTACGTTCCTCTGCATGCTTAAGAGGTACTCCTTACTATTACTCTTGCCTCTTTAAATGTCAAGTTCTTTATTTGTAGTCTCATTCTTTGGATTTCCTTTTCTTTTTTATATTCCATGCACTCACGGGATCGGGCATTATGGGGTCCATCACAGTTTGGGCAAGCAGATGAGCCATGTGCTGCGTGGCTACAAACACATACCCGGTTTCTGATCTGCATCTCAACGCGGAATGACCAAACTTTTGGCAATTAAAACATCTCATCGGTGATGGTACATAAGGACGAACTGCAATGACGCCTTGATCCCTTCGTCGTTCTAAAATTTCAGCATCCGAAGAATGCTCCAAGTCGAAACACGTGACTACACATCTGGAGGTATTTAGTGTTTTGTGCAATTCTGCCTTAACACGAAATTCGCCCAGAGTCTCTTTTTTCATAATTCTTTCTGATTGCAGTTTGTTTGCTGCTTCAATCAGCAAGGCCCCATTTGCCATCTTGCTCAAGCCAGCTACGTTATCGAATTCCTGAGATACTAATTTGCTAATAAGGAACGGAGACACTTTCGTAGAGGAAGATCCCTCCGTTCGGCTTATTATTATAAACTTAGAGAATTTCGATTCGTTATTTGCTTGTATTTCTAGTAGTGGTCTCTTCCGTGCTTTTCTTTGTATCTTCCTCTGGGGACTCTGGTGGGGCTTCCACCTTGGCCGGCAGACCGGCGCTCTTTCCCTCTCTAATAGAGGAGGATCCACTCCGTAGGGAAGGTGGCCCTACTTCACAGTGGACCCCCGCCTCTGCTTTTCGCCGTTCATGTACTGTATTAGAACGTTACCAGGGGGTACTGAGGCAGTAGGCGTTCAGGTATACTAGGACGGGGATCAGGTATACTAGGACGGGGATCAGGTATACTAGGACGGTGATCAGGTATACTAGGACGGGAATCAGGTATACTAGGACGGAAATCAGGTATACTAGGACGGGAATCAGGTATACTAGGACGGGGATCAGGTATACTAGGACGGGGATCAAGTATACTAGGACGGGGATCAGGTATACTAGGACGGGGATCAGGTATACTAGGACAGGAATCAGGTATACTAGGACGGGGATCAGGTATACTAGGACGGGAATCAGGTATACTAGGACGGAAATCAGGTATACTAGGACGGGAATCAGGTATACCAGGACGGGGATCAGGTATACTAGGACGGGAATCAGGTATACCAGGACGGGGATCAGGTATACTAGGACGGGAATCAGGTATACTAGGACAGGAATCAGGTATACTAGGACGGGAATCAGGTATACTAGGACGGGAATCAGGTATACTAGTACGGGAATCAGGTATACTAGGACGGGGATCGGGTATACTAGGCGGGAATCAGGTATACTAGGACGGGGATCGGGTATACTAGGACGGGGATCGGGTATACTAGGACGGGGATCGGGTATACTAGGACGGGGATCGGGTATACTAGGACGGGGATCGGGTATACTAGGACGGGGATCGGGTATATACAGATCGGGGCACTATAGCTTAGCAAAGCTCCTATAAGAAGTCGGACCTTCTCTCATATCCGCACGTCCGCTCCAGCAACCCTTTAGCCCGCCCATTTACCCCCCCCCTAAATGCTTTATTAAATAAAATAACATACTAAATGAAATTAATTATTACATTAAAATGGTTTATTAAAATGAATGATGTTTTAAACTAAATGATTGAATGATGCATCGTTAAATAAATAATAAACTAAATAAGTTACTAAATTAATGCTAATTATAACAAAAATTCTTAGAAACTAATTACTCACTATACACTGGCCAGTGTGGAAATGCTTACAAACTAATTACTCACTATACACTGGCCAGTGTGGAAATGCTTAGAAACTAATTACTCACTATACACTGGCCAGTGTGGAAATGCTTACAAACTAATTACTCACTATACACTGGCCAGTGTGGAAATGCTTACAAACTAATTACTCACTATACACTGGCCAGTGTGGAAATGCTTACAAACTAATTACTCACTATACATTATATACAAAATTCTTAAAAACTAATTACTCACTATACACTGGCAAGTGTGGAAATGCTTACAAACTAATTACTCACTATACATTATATACAAAATTCTTAAAAACTAATTACTCACTATACACTGGCCAGTGTGGAAATGCTTACAAACTAATTACTCACTATACACTGGCCAGTGTGGAAATGCTTACAAACTAATTACTCACTATACACTGGCCAGTGTGGAAATGCTTACAAACTAATTACTCACTATACATTATATACAAAATCCTTAAAAACTAATTACTCACTATACACTGGCAAGTGTGGAAATGCTTACAAACTAATTACTCACTATACATTATATACAAAATTCTTAAAAACTAATTACTCACTATACACTGGCCAGTGTGGAAATGCTTACAAACTAATTACTCACTATACATTATATACAACATTCTTAAAAACTAATTACTCACTATACACTGGCCAGTGTGGAAATGCTTACAAACTAATTACTCACTATACACTGGCCAGTGTGGAAATGCTTACAAACTAATTACTCACTATACACTGGCCAGTGTGGAAATGCTTACAAACTAATTACTCACTATACATTATATACAAAATTCTTAAAAACTAATTACTCACTATACACTGGCAAGTGTGGAAATGCTTACAAACTAATTACTCACTATACATTATATACAAAATTCTTAAAAACTAATTACTCACTATACACTGGCCAGTGTGGAAATGCTTACAAACTAATTACTCACTATACACTGGCCAGTGTGGAAATGCTTACAAACTAATTACTCACTATACACTGGCCAGTGTGGAAATGCTTACAAACTAATTACTCACTATACATTATATACAAAATCCTTAAAAACTAATTACTCACTATACACTGGCAAGTGTGGAAATGCTTACAAACTAATTACTCACTATACATTATATACAAAATTCTTAAAAACTAATTACTAACTATACACTGGCCAGTGTGGCAATGCTTACAAACTAATTACTCACTATACATTATATACAACATTCTTAAAAACTAATTACTCACTATACACTGGCCAGTGTGGAAATGCTTACAAACTAATTACTCACTATACACTGGCCAGTGTGGAAATGCTTACAAACTAATTACTCACTATACATTATATACAACATTCTTAAAAACTAATTACTCACTATACACTGGCCAGTGTGGAAATGCTTACAAACTAATTACTCACTATACACTGGCCAGTGTGGAAATGCTTACAAACTAATTACTCACTATACATTATATACAACATTCTTAAAAACTAATTACTCACTATACACTGGCCAGTGTGGAAATGCTTACAAACTAATTACTCACTATACACTGGCCAGTGTGGAAATGCTTACAAACTAATTACTCACTATACATTATATACAAAATTCTTAAAAACTAATTACTCACTATACACTGGCAAGTGTGGAAATGCTTACAAACTAATTACTCACTATACATTATATACAAAATTCTTAAAAACTAATTACTCACTATACACTGGCCAGTGTGGAAATGCTTACAAACTAATTACTCACTATACATTATATACAAAATTCTTAAAAACTAATTACTCACTATACACTGGCAAGTGTGGAAATGCTTACAAACTAATTACTCACTATACATTATATACAACATTCTTAAAAACTAATTACTCACTATACACTGGCCAGTGTGGAAATGCTTACAAACTAATTACTCACTATACATTATATACAAAATCCTTAAAAACTAATTACTCACTATACACTGGCCAGTGTGGAAATGCTTACAAACTAATTACTCACTATACATTATATACAAAATTCTTAAAAACTAATTACTCACTATACACTGGCCAGTGTGGAAATGCTTACAAACTAATTACTCACTATACATTATATACAAAATCCTTAAAAACTAATTACTCACTATACACTGGCCAGTGTGGAAATGCTTACAAACTAATTACTCACTATACATTATATACAAAATTCTTAAAAAGTAATTACTCACTTTACACTGGCCAGTGTGGAAATGCTTACAAACTAATTACTCACTATACATTATATACAAAATTCTTAAAAACTAATTACTCACTATACACTGGCCAGTGTGGAAATGCTTACAAACTAATTACTCACTATACATTATATACAAAATTCTTAAAAACTAATTACTCACTATACACTGGCCAGTGTGGAAATGCTTACAAACTAATTACTCACTATACATTATATACAAAATTCTTAAAAACTAATTACTCACTATACACTGGCCAGTGTGGAAATGCTTACAAACTAATTACTCACTATACATTATATACAAAATTCTTAAAAACTAATTACTCACTATACACTGGCCAGTGTGGAAATGCTTACAAACTAAGTACTCACTATACATTATATACAAAATTCTTAAAAACTAATTACTCACTATACACTGGCCAGTGTGGAAATGCTTACAAACTAATTACTCACTATACATTATATACAAAATCCTTGAAAACTAATTACTCACTATACACTGGCCAGTGTGGAAATGCTTACAAACTAATTACTCACTATACATTATATACAAAATTCTTAAAAACTAATTACTCACTATACACTGGCCAGTGTGGAAATGCTTACAAACTAATTACTCACTATACATTATATACAAAATTCTTAAAAACTAATTACTCACTATACACTGGCCAGTGTGGAAATGCTTACAAACTAATTACTCACTATACATTATATACAAAATTCTTAAAAAATTATTACTCACTATACACTGGTCAGTGTGGAAATAAACATATGAAAAATAAAGCATGTTCTACTCGCTAACTTAATTTCGCTACGTAGCAACAACACACTGGATTAACACTCGAATAAGACTAGAAGGGCTTGTCCTGTTCCGCCAAGAGGGAGACACGTGCAGTCCGCCTTGCCCAGAGAGGAAGGCACAATAACAGTTTTGCCAAAGAGGCAAGCCCAATAGAGACTAGCATCATTAGGAGTGTGACGTCATTGTAGTCTCAACAAGATGAATTAGCCGTTCCTTGCAAATCGACTTACAAACAACAGGTATTTGAGTATACTTTAGGTAGATGTGTTCAACTCCTGTTTTATCTTAATTTTATCCCATTCACGTACATCGACTAAAACCAATTACAATATATATATATAATAGGTGTCTAAATGTGAGCTACTATTATTTGCGAAGAGTCTACACGCCTAGCCTGCTCCTGCAGAGTGCGTTATTAAGTCGACACAACATCCACTAGCACCGTGTGTGTGCGTATACCCCCTGCCCCCCTCACCGCTCCTACACCCCCCATCCGACCGGTACAATAAGCTGGCGTGTTCAAGCTCACAAAAGGCTCACAAATTATGTAGACATGCGCCATGATTCAGTGCTACCAGCCTCTACATTTATCAGTGCATGGGGGTACTTTCACGAATAGATATAGTGGCAGCCCTGGTCTCCAGGCTGGCCAATCCACTCCAGGAGAGTAATGCTCAGCCGTTCCGATGCCGTTATAATACCTTCTCTCTTGTTTGTAGTGGCACCACTGCTCTCTCACTCTCTCTCTCTCTCTCTCTCTCTCTCTCTCTCTCTCTCTCTCTCTCTCTCTCTCTCACTCTCTCTCTCTCTCTCTCTCTCTCCCCCCCCCCTTGATTTCATTTCTTTGTCTGAAAATTCAACCCTCTGGGTGTGAGCTTGTGGGTTGTCAGGTCTATCAAGTTTCTGGGATGATTCACTACATAATGCTTTTATCGCTTAGTCTTCACTTTCTTCAGTCCTTTGTATGCCTTGTAGCAATCTGTGTTTGATCCAAGCCCAAAGAGATGTCTTACCAACTGTACAGTCACCGATCCAATCTGAATCTTCAGTAGTAGCAATCTACCGCCAATGTCTTATCAACTGTACAGTCACCGATCCAATCTGAATTTTCAGTAGTAGCAATCTATCTCCAATGTCTTATCAACTGTACAGTCACCGATCCAATCTGAATCCTCAGTAGTAGCAATCTATCTCCAATGTCTTATCAACTGTACAGTCACCGAACCAATCTGAATCCTCAGTAGTAGCAATCTACCGCCAATGTCTTATCAACTGTACAGTCACCGAACCAATCTGAATCCTCAGTAGTAGCAATCTACCGCCAATGTCTAACCAACTGTACAGTCACCGATCCAGTCTGGATCTTCAGTAGTAGCAATCTACCGCCAATGTCTTATCAACTGTACAGTCACCGATCCAATCTGAATCTTCAGTAGTAGCAATCTACCGCCAATGTCTTATCAACTGTACAGTCACCAATCCAGTCTGGATCCTCAGTAGTAGCAATCTATCTCCAATGTCTTATCAACTGTTCAGTCACCGAACCAATCTGAATCTTCAGTAGTAGCAATCTACTGCCAATGTCTTATCAACTGTACAGTCACCGATCCAATCTGAATCCTCAGTAGTAGCAATCAACCGCCAATGTATTATCAACTGTACAGTCACCGATCCAATCTGAATCTTCAGTAGTAGCAATCTACCGCCAATGTCTTATCAACTGTACAGTCACCGAACCAATCTGAATCCTCAGTAGTAGCAATCTACCGCCAATGTCTTACCAACTGTACAGTCACCAATCCAGTCTGGATCCTCAGTAGTAGCAATCTACCGCCAATGTCTTACCAACTGTACAGTCACCGATCCAATCTGAATCTTCAGTAGTAGCAATCTACTGCCAATGTCTTATCAACTGTACAGTCACCGATCCAATCTGAATCTTCAGTAGTAGCAATCTATCTCCAATGTCTTATCAACTGTACAGTCACCGAACCAATCTGAATCCTCAGTAGTAGCAATCTACCGCCAATGTCTTATCAACTGTACAGTCACCGAACCAATCTGAATCCTCAGTAGTAGCAATCTACCGCCAATGTCTTACCAACTGTACAGTCACCGATCCAGTCTGGATCTTCAGTAGTAGCAATCTACCGCCAATGTCTTATCAACTGTACAGTCACCAATCCAATCTGAATCTTCAGTAGTAGCAATCTACCGCCAATGTATTATTAACTGTACAGTCACCAATCCAGTCTGGATCTTCAGTAGTAGCAATCTACCGCCAATGTCTTATCAACTGTACAGTCACCGATCCAATCTGAATCTTCAGTAGTAGCAATCTACCGCCAATGTCTTACCAACTGTACAGTCACCGATCCAATCTGAATCCTCAGTAGTAGCAATCTACTGCCAATGTATTATCAACTGTTCAGTCACCGATCCAATCTGAATCTTCAGTAGTAGCAATCTATCTCCAATGTCTTATCAACTGTACATTCACCGATCCAATCTGAATCTTCAGTAGTAGCAATCTACCGCCAATGTCTTATCAACTGTACAGTCACCGAACCAATCTGAATCCTCAGTAATAGCACTCTACCACCAATGTCTTATTAACTGTACAGTCACCAATCCAATCTGAATCTTCAGTAGTAGCAATCTACCGCCAATGTCTTATCAACTGTACAGTCACCAATCCAGTCTGGATCCTCAGTAGTAGCAATCTACCGCCAATGTCTTACCAACTGTACAGTCACCGATCCAATCTGAATCTTCAGTAGTAGCAATCTATCTCCAATGTCTTACCAACTGTACAGTCACCGATCCAATCTGAATCCTCAGTAATAGCAATCTACCGCCAATGTCTTATCAACTGTACAGTCACCGATCCAATCTGAATTTTCAGTAGTAGCAATCTATCGCCAATGTCATACCAACTGTAAAGTCACCGATCCAATCTGAATCCTCAGTAATAGCAATCTACCGCCAATGTCTTATCAACTGTACAGTCACCGATCCAATCTGAATCTTCAGTAGTAGCAATCTACCGCCAATGTCTTATCAACTGTACAGTCACCGATCCAAGCTGAATCTTCAGTAGTAGCAATCTACTGCCAATGTCTTATCAACTGCACAGTCACCGATCCAATCTGAATCTTCAGTAGTAGCAATCTATCGCCAATGTCTTATCAACTGTACAGTCACCGAACCAATCTGAATCCTCAGTAGTAGCAATCTACCGCCAATGTCTTATCAACTGTACAGTCACCGATCCAATCTGAATCTTCAGTAGTAGCAATCTACTGCCAATGTCTTATCAACTGTTCAGTCACCGATCCAATCTGAATCTTCAGTAGGAGCAATCTATCTCCAATGTCTTATCAACTGTACAGTCACCGATCCAATCTGAATCCTCAGTAGTAGCAATCTACCGCCAATGTCTTATGAACTGCACAGTCACCGAACCAATCTGAATCCTCAGTAGTAGCAATCTACCGCCAATGTATTACCAACTGTACAGTCACCGATCCAATCTGGATCCTCAGTAGTAGCAATCTATCTCCAATGTCTTATCAACTGTTCAGTCACCGAACCAATCTGAATCTTCAGTAGTAGCAATCTACTGCCAATGTCTTATCAACTGTACAGTCACCGATCCAATCTGAATCCTCAGTAGTAGCAATCAACCGCCAATGTATTATCAACTGTACAGTCACCGATCCAATCTGAATCTTCAGTAGTAGGAATCTACCGCCAATGTCTTATCAACTGTACAGTCGCCGAACCAATCTGAATCCTCAGTAGTAGCAATCTACCGCCAATGTCTTACCAACTGTACAGTCACCAATCCAGTCTGGATCCTCAGTAGTAGCAATCTACCGCCAATGTCTTACCAACTGTACAGTCACCGATCCAATCTGAATCTTCAGTAGTAGCAATCTACTGCCAATGTCTTATCAACTGTACAGTCACCGATCCAATCTGAATCTTCAGTAGTAGCAATCTATCTCCAATGTCTTATCAACTGTACAGTCACCGAACCAATCTGAATCCTCAGTAGTAGCAATCTACCGCCAATGTCTTATCAACTGTACAGTCACCGAACCAATCTGAATCCTCAGTAGTAGCAATCTACCGCCAATGTCTTACCAACTGTACAGTCACCGATCCAGTCTGGATCTTCAGTAGTAGCAATCTACCGCCAATGTCTTATCAACTGTACAGTCACCAATCCAATCTGAATCTTCAGTAGTAGCAATCTACCGCCAATGTATTATTAACTGTACAGTCACCAATCCAGTCTGGATCTTCAGTAGTAGCAATCTACCGCCAATGTCTTATCAACTGTACAGTCACCGATCCAATCTGAATCTTCAGTAGTAGCAATCTACCGCCAATGTCTTACCAACTGTACAGTCACCGATCCAATCTGAATCCTCAGTAGTAGCAATCTACTGCCAATGTCTTATCAACTGTTCAGTCACCGATCCAATCTGAATCTTCAGTAGTAGCAATCTATCTCCAATGTCTTATCAACTGTACATTCACCGATCCAATCTGAATCTTCAGTAGTAGCAATCTACCGCCAATGTCTTATCAACTGTACAGTCACCGAACCAATCTGAATCCTCAGTAATAGCACTCTACCACCAATGTCTTATTAACTGTACAGTCACCAATCCAATCTGAATCTTCAGTAGTAGCAATCTACCGCCAATGTCTTATCAACTGTACAGTCACCAATCCAGTCTGGATCCTCAGTAGTAGCAATCTACCGCCAATGTCTTACCAACTGTACAGTCACCGATCCAATCTGAATCTTCAGTAGTAGCAATCTATCTCCAATGTCTTACCAACTGTACAGTCACCGATCCAATCTGAATCCTCAGTAATAGCAATCTACCGCCAATGTCTTATCAACTGTACAGTCACCGATCCAATCTGAATTTTCAGTAGTAGCAATCTATCGCCAATGTCATACCAACTGTAAAGTCACCGATCCAATCTGAATCCTCAGTAATAGCAATCTACCGCCAATGTCTTATCAACTGTACAGTCACCGATCCAATCTGAATCTTCAGTAGTAGCAATCTACCGCCAATGTCTTATCAACTGTACAGTCACCGATCCAAGCTGAATCTTCAGTAGTAGCAATCTACTGCCAATGTCTTATCAACTGCACAGTCACCGATCCAATCTGAATCTTCAGTAGTAGCAATCTATCGCCAATGTCTTATCAACTGTACAGTCACCGAACCAATCTGAATCCTCAGTAGTAGCAATCTACCGCCAATGTCTTATCAACTGTACAGTCACCGATCCAATCTGAATCTTCAGTAGTAGCAATCTACTGCCAATGTCTTATCAACTGTTCAGTCACCGATCCAATCTGAATCTTCAGTAGGAGCAATCTATCTCCAATGTCTTATCAACTGTACAGTCACCGATCCAATCTGAATCCTCAGTAGTAGCAATCTACCGCCAATGTCTTATGAACTGCACAGTCACCGAACCAATCTGAATCCTCAGTAGTAGCAATCTACCGCCAATGTATTACCAACTGTACAGTCACCGATCCAATCTGAATCTTCAGTAGTAGCAATCTACCGCCAATGTCTTATCAACTGTACAGTCACCGATCCAATCTGTATCTTCAGTAGTAGCAATCTACTGCCAATGTCTTATCAACTGTACAGTCACCGATCCAATCTGAATCTTCAGTAGTAGCAATCTATCTCCAATGTCTTATCAACTGTACAGTCACCGATCCAATCTGAATCCTCAGCAGTAGCAATCTACCGCCAATGTCTTATCAACTGTACAGTCACCGAACCAATCTGAATCCTCAGTAGTAGCAATCTACCGCCAATGTCTTACCAACTGTACAGTCACCAATCCAGTCTGGATCCTCAGTAGTAGCAATCTACCGCCAATGTCTTACCAACTGTACAGTCACCGATCCAATCTGAATCTTCAGTAGTAGCAATCTACTGCCAATGTCTTATCAACTGTACAGTCACCGATCCAATCTGAATCTTCAGTAGTAGCAATCTATCTCCAATATCTTATCAACTGTACAGTCACCGAACCAATCTGAATCCTCAGTAGTAGCAATCTACCGCCAATGTCTTATCAACTGTACAGTCACCGAACCAATCTGAATCCTCAGTAGTAGCAATCTACCGCCAATGTCTTACCAACTGTACAGTCACCGATCCAGTCTGGATCTTCAGTAGTAGCAATCTACCGCCAATGTCTTATCAACTGTACAGTCACCGATCCAATCTGAATCTTCAGTAGTAGCAATCTACCGCCAATGTATTATTAACTGTACAGTCACCAATCCAGTCTGGATCTTCAGTAGTAGCAATCTACCGCCAATGTCTTATCAACTGTACAGTCACCGATCCAATCTGAATCTTCAGTAGTAGCAATCTACCGCCAATATCTTACCAACTGTACAGTCACCGATCCAATCTGAATCCTCAGTAGTAGCAATCTACTGCCAATGTCTTATCAACTGTTCAGTCACCGATCCAATCTGAATCTTCAGTAGTAGCAATCTACTGCCAATGTCTTATCAACTGTACAGTCACCGATCCAATCTGAATCCTCAGTAGTAGCAATCTACCGCCAATGTCTTATCAACTGTACAGTCACCGATCCAATCTGGATTTTCAGTAGAAGCAATCTATCTCCAATGTCTTATCAACTGTACAGTCACCGAACCAATCTGAATCCTCAGTAGTAGCAATCTACCGCCAATGTCTTATCAACTTTACAGTCACCAATCCAGTCTGGATCCTCAGTAGTAGCAATCTACCGCCAATGTCTTATCAACTGCACAGTCACCGAACCAATCTGAATCCTCAGTAGTAGCAATCTACCGCCAATGTCTTATCAACTGTTCAGTCACCGATCCAATCTGAATCTTCAGTAGTAGCAATCTACCGCCAATGTCTTACCAACTGTACAGTCACCGATCCAATCTGAATTTTCAGTAGTAGCAATCTACCGCCAATGTATTATTAACTGTACAGTCACCAATCCAATCTGAATCTTCAGTAGTAGCAATCTACCGCCAATGTCTTATCAACTTTTCAGTCACCAATCCAATCTGGATCCTCAGTAGTAGCAATCTACCGCCAAAGTCTTATCAACTGCACAGTCACCGATCCAATCTGAATCTTCAGTAGTAGCAATCTACCGCCAATGTATTATTAACTGTACAGTCACCAATCCAATCTGAATCCTCAGTAGTAGCAATCTACCGCCAATGTCTTATCAACTGTACAGTCACCGATCCAATCTGAATCTTCAGTAGTAGCAATCTACTGCCAATGTCTTATCAACTGTTCAGTCACCGATCCAATCTGAATCTTCAGTAGGAGCAATCTATCTCCAATGTCTTATCAACTGTACAGTCACCGATCCAATCTGAATCCTCAGTAGTAGCAATCTACCGCCAATGTCTTATGAACTGCACAGTCACCGAACCAATCTGAATCCTCAGTAGTAGCAATCTACCGCCAATGTATTACCAACTGTACAGTCACCGATCCAATCTGGAT
Source organism: Gonocerus acuteangulatus (assembly GCA_946811695.1). Lineage (NCBI taxonomy): Eukaryota > Metazoa > Arthropoda > Insecta > Hemiptera > Coreidae > Gonocerus > Gonocerus acuteangulatus. The sequence continues at coordinate 94,369,985 of OX328128.1, read as the reverse complement.
CCTCAGTAGTAGCAATCTATCTCCAATGTCTTATCAACTGTTCAGTCACCGAACCAATCTGAATCTTCAGTAGTAGCAATCTACTGCCAATGTCTTATCAACTGTACAGTCACCGATCCAATCTGAATCCTCAGTAGTAGCAATCAACCGCCAATGTATTATCAACTGTACAGTCACCGATCCAATCTGAATCTTCAGTAGTAGGAATCTACCGCCAATGTCTTATCAACTGTACAGTCGCCGAACCAATCTGAATCCTCAGTAGTAGCAATCTACCGCCAATGTCTTACCAACTGTACAGTCACCAATCCAGTCTGGATCCTCAGTAGTAGCAATCTACCGCCAATGTCTTACCAACTGTACAGTCACCGATCCAATCTGAATCTTCAGTAGTAGCAATCTACTGCCAATGTCTTATCAACTGTACAGTCACCGATCCAATCTGAATCTTCAGTAGTAGCAATCTATCTCCAATGTCTTATCAACTGTACAGTCACCGAACCAATCTGAATCCTCAGTAGTAGCAATCTACCGCCAATGTCTTATCAACTGTACAGTCACCGAACCAATCTGAATCCTCAGTAGTAGCAATCTACCGCCAATGTCTTACCAACTGTACAGTCACCGATCCAGTCTGGATCTTCAGTAGTAGCAATCTACCGCCAATGTCTTATCAACTGTACAGTCACCAATCCAATCTGAATCTTCAGTAGTAGCAATCTACCGCCAATGTATTATTAACTGTACAGTCACCAATCCAGTCTGGATCTTCAGTAGTAGCAATCTACCGCCAATGTCTTATCAACTGTACAGTCACCGATCCAATCTGAATCTTCAGTAGTAGCAATCTACCGCCAATGTCTTACCAACTGTACAGTCACCGATCCAATCTGAATCCTCAGTAGTAGCAATCTACTGCCAATGTCTTATCAACTGTTCAGTCACCGATCCAATCTGAATCTTCAGTAGTAGCAATCTATCTCCAATGTCTTATCAACTGTACATTCACCGATCCAATCTGAATCTTCAGTAGTAGCAATCTACCGCCAATGTCTTATCAACTGTACAGTCACCGAACCAATCTGAATCCTCAGTAATAGCACTCTACCACCAATGTCTTATTAACTGTACAGTCACCAATCCAATCTGAATCTTCAGTAGTAGCAATCTACCGCCAATGTCTTATCAACTGTACAGTCACCAATCCAGTCTGGATCCTCAGTAGTAGCAATCTACCGCCAATGTCTTACCAACTGTACAGTCACCGATCCAATCTGAATCTTCAGTAGTAGCAATCTATCTCCAATGTCTTACCAACTGTACAGTCACCGATCCAATCTGAATCCTCAGTAATAGCAATCTACCGCCAATGTCTTATCAACTGTACAGTCACCGATCCAATCTGAATTTTCAGTAGTAGCAATCTATCGCCAATGTCATACCAACTGTAAAGTCACCGATCCAATCTGAATCCTCAGTAATAGCAATCTACCGCCAATGTCTTATCAACTGTACAGTCACCGATCCAATCTGAATCTTCAGTAGTAGCAATCTACCGCCAATGTCTTATCAACTGTACAGTCACCGATCCAAGCTGAATCTTCAGTAGTAGCAATCTACTGCCAATGTCTTATCAACTGCACAGTCACCGATCCAATCTGAATCTTCAGTAGTAGCAATCTATCGCCAATGTCTTATCAACTGTACAGTCACCGAACCAATCTGAATCCTCAGTAGTAGCAATCTACCGCCAATGTCTTATCAACTGTACAGTCACCGATCCAATCTGAATCTTCAGTAGTAGCAATCTACTGCCAATGTCTTATCAACTGTTCAGTCACCGATCCAATCTGAATCTTCAGTAGTAGCAATCTACCGCCAATGTATTATTAACTGTACAGTCACCAATCCAATCTGAATCCTCAGTAGTAGCAATCTACCGCCAATGTCTTATCAACTGTACAGTCACCGATCCAATCTGAATCTTCAGTAGTAGCAATCTACTGCCAATGTCTTATCAACTGTTCAGTCACCGATCCAATCTGAATCTTCAGTAGGAGCAATCTATCTCCAATGTCTTATCAACTGTACAGTCACCGATCCAATCTGAATCCTCAGTAGTAGCAATCTACCGCCAATGTCTTATGAACTGCACAGTCACCGAACCAATCTGAATCCTCAGTAGTAGCAATCTACCGCCAATGTATTACCAACTGTACAGTCACCGATCCAATCTGAATCTTCAGTAGTAGCAATCTACCGCCAATGTCTTATCAACTGTACAGTCACCGATCCAATCTGTATCTTCAGTAGTAGCAATCTACTGCCAATGTCTTATCAACTGTACAGTCACCGATCCAATCTGAATCTTCAGTAGTAGCAATCTATCTCCAATGTCTTATCAACTGTACAGTCACCGATCCAATCTGAATCCTCAGCAGTAGCAATCTACCGCCAATGTCTTATCAACTGTACAGTCACCGAACCAATCTGAATCCTCAGTAGTAGCAATCTACCGCCAATGTCTTACCAACTGTACAGTCACCAATCCAGTCTGGATCCTCAGTAGTAGCAATCTACCGCCAATGTCTTACCAACTGTACAGTCACCGATCCAATCTGAATCTTCAGTAGTAGCAATCTACTGCCAATGTCTTATCAACTGTACAGTCACCGATCCAATCTGAATCTTCAGTAGTAGCAATCTATCTCCAATATCTTATCAACTGTACAGTCACCGAACCAATCTGAATCCTCAGTAGTAGCAATCTACCGCCAATGTCTTATCAACTGTACAGTCACCGAACCAATCTGAATCCTCAGTAGTAGCAATCTACCGCCAATGTCTTACCAACTGTACAGTCACCGATCCAGTCTGGATCTTCAGTAGTAGCAATCTACCGCCAATGTCTTATCAACTGTACAGTCACCGATCCAATCTGAATCTTCAGTAGTAGCAATCTACCGCCAATGTATTATTAACTGTACAGTCACCAATCCAGTCTGGATCTTCAGTAGTAGCAATCTACCGCCAATGTCTTATCAACTGTACAGTCACCGATCCAATCTGAATCTTCAGTAGTAGCAATCTACCGCCAATATCTTACCAACTGTACAGTCACCGATCCAATCTGAATCCTCAGTAGTAGCAATCTACTGCCAATGTCTTATCAACTGTTCAGTCACCGATCCAATCTGAATCTTCAGTAGTAGCAATCTACTGCCAATGTCTTATCAACTGTACAGTCACCGATCCAATCTGAATCCTCAGTAGTAGCAATCTACCGCCAATGTCTTATCAACTGTACAGTCACCGATCCAATCTGGATTTTCAGTAGAAGCAATCTATCTCCAATGTCTTATCAACTGTACAGTCACCGAACCAATCTGAATCCTCAGTAGTAGCAATCTACCGCCAATGTCTTATCAACTTTACAGTCACCAATCCAGTCTGGATCCTCAGTAGTAGCAATCTACCGCCAATGTCTTATCAACTGCACAGTCACCGAACCAATCTGAATCCTCAGTAGTAGCAATCTACCGCCAATGTCTTATCAACTGTTCAGTCACCGATCCAATCTGAATCTTCAGTAGTAGCAATCTACCGCCAATGTCTTACCAACTGTACAGTCACCGATCCAATCTGAATTTTCAGTAGTAGCAATCTACCGCCAATGTATTATTAACTGTACAGTCACCAATCCAATCTGAATCTTCAGTAGTAGCAATCTACCGCCAATGTCTTATCAACTTTTCAGTCACCAATCCAATCTGGATCCTCAGTAGTAGCAATCTACCGCCAAAGTCTTATCAACTGCACAGTCACCGATCCAATCTGAATCTTCAGTAGTAGCAATCTACCGCCAATGTATTATTAACTGTACAGTCACCAATCCAGTCTGGATCTTCAGTAGTAGCAATCTACTGCCAATGTCTTATCAACTGTACAGTCACCAATCCAGCCTGGATCCTCAGTAGTAGCAATCTACCGCCAATGTCTTATCAACTGTACAGTCACCTTTCCAATCTGAATCCTCAGTAGTAGCAATCTTACGCCAATGTCTTATCAACTGTACAGTCACCGAACCAATCTGAATCCTCAGTAGTAGCAATCTACCGCCAATGTCTTATCAACTTTACAGTCACCAATCCAGTCTGGATCCTCAGTAGTAGCAATCTACCGCCAATGTCTTACCAACTGTACAGTCACCGATCCAATCTTAATTTTCAGTAGTAGCAATCTGTCGCCCATGTCTTACCAACTGTACAGTCACCGAACCAATCTGAATCCTCAGTCGTAGCAATCTACCGCCAATGTCTTATCAACTGTACAGTCACCGATCCAATCTGAATTTTCAGTAGTAGCAATCTATCGCCAATGTCTTACCAACTGTACAGTCACCGAACCAATCTGAATCCTCAGTAGTAGCAATCTACCGCCAATGTCTTACCAACTGTACAGTCACCGATCCAATCTGGATTTTCAGTAGTAGCAATCTACCGCCAATGTCTTACCAACTGTACAGTCACCGATCCAATCTGAATTTTCAGTAGTAGCAATCTACCGCCAATGTCTTATCAACTGCACAGTCACCGAACCAATCTGAATCCTCAGTAGTAGCAATCTATCGCCAATGTTTTACCAACTGTACAGTCACCGATCCAATCTGAATCTTCAGTAGTAGCAATCTACCGCCAATGTCCCTTCAACTGTACAGTCACCGATCCAATCTGAATCCTCAGTAGTAGCAATCTACCGCCAATGTCTTATTAACTGTACAGTCACCAATCCAATCTGAATCTTCAGTAGTAGCAATCTACCGCCAATGTCTTATCAACTGTACAGTCACCAATCCAATCTGGATCCTCAGTAGTAGCAATCTACCGCCAATGTCTTACCAACTGTACAGTCACCGATCCAATCTGAATCTTCAGTAGTAGCAATCTACTGCCAATGTCTTACCAACTGTACAGTCACCGAACCAATCTGAATCCTCAGTAGTAGCAATCTACCGCCAATGTTTTACCAACTGTACAGTCACCGATCCAATCTGAATCCTCAGTAGTAGCAATCTACCGCCAATGTCTTACCATCTGTACAGTCACCGATCCAATCTGAATCTTCAGTAGTAGCAATCTACTGCCAATGTCTTACCAACTGTACAGTCACCGAACCAATCTGAATCCTCAGTAGTAGCAATCTACCGCCAATGTTTTACCAACTGTACAGTCACCGATCCAATCTGAATCCTCAGTAGTAGCAATCTATCTCCAATGTCTTACCAACTGTACAGTCACCGATCCAATCTGAATCTTCAGTAGTAGCAATCTACCGCCAATGTATTATTAACTGTACAGTCACCAATCCAGTCTGGATCTTCAGTAGTAGCAATCTACTGCCAATGTCTTATCAACTGTACAGTCACCAATCCAGCCTGGATCCTCAGTAGTAGCAATCTACCGCCAATGTCTTATCAACTGTACAGTCACCGATCCAATCTGAATCCTCAGTAGTAGCAATCTAACGCCAATGTATTATCAACTGTACAGTCACCGAACCAATCTGAATCCTCAGTAGTAGCAATCTACCGCCAATGTCTTATCAACTGTACAGTCACCGAACCAATCTGAATCCTCAGTAGTAGCAATCTACCGCCAATGTATTATTAACTGTACAGTCACCAATCCAATCTGAATCTTCAGTAGTAGCAATCTACCGCCAATGTCTTATCAACTTTACAGTCACCAATCCAGTCTGGATCCTCAGTAGTAGCAATCTACCGCCAATGTCTTACCAACTGTACAGTCACCGATCCAATCTGAATATTCAGTAGTAGCAATCTGTCGCCAATGTCTTACCAACTGTACAGTCACCGAATCAATCTGAATCCTCAGTCGTAGCAATCTACCGCCAATGTCTTATCAACTGTACAGTCACCGATCCAATCTGAATTTTCAGTAGTAGCAATCTATCGCCAATGTCTTACCAACTGTACAGTCACCGAACCAATCTGAATCTTCAGTAGTAGCAATCTACCGCCAATGTCTTATTAACTGTACAGTCACCAATCCAATCTGAATCTTCAGTAGTAGCAATCTACCGCCAATGTCTTATCAACTGTACAGTCACCAATCCAATCTGGATCCTCAGTAGTAGCAATATACCGCCAATGTCTTACCAACTGTACAGTCACCGATCCAATCTGAATCTTCAGTAGTAGCAATCTACTGCCAATGTCTTACCAACTGTACAGTCACCGAACCAATCTGAATCCTCAGTAGTAGCAATCTACCGCCAATGTTTTACCAACTGTACAGTCACCGATCCAATCTGAATCCTCAGTAGTAGCAATCTACCGCCAATGTATTATTAACTGTACAGTCACCAATCCAATCTGAATCTTCAGTAGTAGCAATCTACCGCCAATGTCTCTTCAACTGTACAGTCACCGATCCAAGCTGAATCCTCAGTAGTAGCAATCTACCGCCAATGTCTTACCAACTGTACAGTCACCGATCCAATCTGAATCTTCAGTAGTAGCAATCTACCGCCAATGTCTTACCAACTGTACAGTCACCGATCCAATCTGGATCCTCAGTAGTAGCAATCTACCACCAATGTCTCTTCAACTGTACAGTCACCGATCCAATCTGAATCCTCAGTAGTAGCAATCTACCGCCAATGTCCCTTCAACTGTACATTCACTGATCCAATCTGAATCTTCAGTAGTAGCAATCTACCGCCAATGTCTTATCAACTGTGGACTAAATGCCGGCCATTCTCCTTGCTTAGGAATGTGCTAAGATACACCACTCCTGCGGGATTGACATATCAATACCTCCATCTGTGGACTAAATGCGGGCCATTCTCGTTGCTTAGGAATGTGCTAAGATACACCACTCCTGTGGGATTGACATATCAATACCTCCATCTGTGGACTAAATGCCGGCCATTCTCCTTGCTTAGGAATGTGCTAAGATACACCACTCCTGCGGGATTGACATATCAATACCTCCATCTGTGGACTAAATGCCGGCCATTCTCCTTGCTTAGGAATGTGCTAAGATACATCACTCCTGCGGGATTGACATATCAATACCTCCATCTGTGGACTAAATGCGGGCCATTCTCCTTGCTTAGGAATGTGCTTAGATACACCACTCCTGCGGGATTTACATATCAATAACTCCATCTGTGGACTTAATGCCGGCCATTCTCCTTGCTTAGGAATGTGCTACGATACACCACTCCTGCGGGATTGACATATCAATACCCCCATCTGTGGACTAAATGCGGGCCATTCTCGTTGCTTAGGAATGTGCTAAGATACACCACTCCTGTGGGATTGACATATCAATACCCCCATCTGTGGACTAAATGCCGGCCATTCTCCTTGCTTAGGAATGTGCTACGATACACCACTCCTGCGGGATTGACATATCAATACCCCCATCTGTGGACTTAATGCCGGCCATTCTCCTTGCTTAGGAATGTGCTACGATACACCACTCCTGCGGGATTGACATATCAATACCTCCATCTGTGGACTTAATGCCGGCCATTCTCCTTGCTTAGGAATGTGCTACGATACACCACTCCTGCGGGATTGACATATCAATACCCCCATCTGTGGACTAAATGCGGGCCATTCTGAGAAAAGATTTACGACAGTGCAACTTGAACACCCCGAGTCCTCGTATAACGGTAGAAAGACCTCGGAGACTTTGCGGTAATGCAGCAACTTTAAGTGTGCATAGACCGGTCTCCGGATAAGGCGAAGCACCCACTGCCCTAGAAAGGGGTGCCCCCCCCCATCATCATCATCCGGGTATCCGCCGCGGAGGACAGTCACCAAGGTTAGTGTGTTCTTGCGCCAAGGTATTCCTACCAGATCCGGCTTAAGCAGGGCGTAATATTGTTTTTTTTTTGGTTTGTTTTTTACAGCGCTTCGACAAATCTGGGCTATTAGCGCCGACATCCAGGGTGCAGTGAGGAATTTTCCCAACGAGCCGTGGGTTGAGAAAATTCCTGCTGCCGGTGGGAATCGAACCCACCATTTCCCGCTTATTAATCTAAGGCTCTAGCCACTAGACCACGGGAGACAAGGCGTAATATGCATTTAAAGTCTATTTCTAAATAGCGGAGATATTCGATGGAGCCTTTACACCTTTTCCAGCCGGGATAAGTCTGAATGGGTTTCCTTGTTAGGAACATCCTATGTGGGAGTCGAACCCACCATTTCCCGCTTATGAATCTAAGGCTCTAGCTACTAGACCACGGGATACAAGGCGTAATATGCATTTAAAGTCTATTTCTAAATAGCGGAGATATTCGATGGAGCCTTTCAACCTTTTCCAGCCGGGATAAGTCTGAATGGGTTTCCTTGTTAGGAACATCCTGTGTGGGAATCGAACCCACCATTTCCCGCTTAGGAATCTAAGGCTCTAGCCACTAGACCACGGGAGACAAGGCGTAATATGCATTTAAAGTCTATTTCTAAATAGCGGAGATATTCGATGGAGCCTTTCAACCTTTTCCAGCCGGGATAAGTCTGAATGGGTTTCCTTGTTAGGAACATCCTATGTGGGAGTCGAACCCACAATTTCCCGCTTATGAATCTAAGGCTCTAGCCACTAGACCACGGGAGACAAGGCGTAATATGCATTTAAAGTCTATTTCTAAATAGCGGAGATATTCGACGAAGCCTTTCAACCTTTTCCAGCCGGGATAAGTCTGAATGGGTTTCCATGTTAGGAACATCCTATGTGGGAGTCGAACCCACCATTTCCCGCTTATGAATCTAAGGTTCTAGCCACTAGACCACGGGAGGCAAGGCGTAATATGCATTTAAAGTCTATTTCTAAATAGCGGAGATATTCGATGGAGCCTTTCAACCTTTTCCAGCCGGGATAAGTCTGAATGGGTTTCCTTGTTAGGAACATCCTATGTGGGAGTCGAACCCACAATTTCCCGCTTATGAATCTAAGGCTCTAGCCACTAGACCACGGGAGACAAGGCGTAATATGCATTTAAAGTCTATTTCTAAATAGCGGAGATATTCGATGGAGCCTTTCAACCTTTTCCAGCCGGGATAAGTCTGAATGGGTTTCCTTGTTAGGAACATCCTATGTGGGAGTCGAACCCATCATTTCCCGCTTATGAATCTAAGGTTCTAGCCACTAGACCACGGGAGAAAAGGCGTAATATGCATTTAAAGTCTATTTCTAAATAGCGGAGATATTCGATGGAGCCTTTCAACCTTTTCCAGCCGGGATAAGTCTGAATGGGTTTCCTTGTTAGGAACATCCTATGTGGGAGTCGAACCCACCATTTCCCGCTTATGAATCTAAGGCTCTAGCTACTAGACCACGGGAGACAAGGCGTAATATGCATTTAAAGTCTATTTCTAAATAGCGGAGATATTCGATGGAGCCTTTCAACCTTTTCCAGCCGGGATAAGTCTGAATGGGTTTCCTTGTTAGGAACATCCTATGTGGGAGTCGAACCCACCACCTCAGGAAATTACTAAATCCGACTTCTCACCTCACTTAATTTATTATTGTAAATACTCATTTCATTGTCTAATTGCATTTAACTCTTTAACGCACAAAACCTTTTTTTATAAATCATTAGTTTTTTTATTTTAGGGCTTTGATTATTATTATTGATTTTTATGGATCGCTTTGGTAGCGATGTGCATTTTCTTCAATACGTTTCGGTAGAGGGCAACATAAAATGGTCTATTAGCTCATCTTCAATACGTTTCGGTAGAGGGCAACATAAAATGGTCTATTAGCTCATCTTCAATACGTTTCGGTAGAGGGCGACATAAAATGGTCTATTAGCTCATCTTCAATACGTTTCGGTAGAGGGCGACATAAAATCGTCTATTAGCTCATCTTCAATACGTTTCGGTAGAGGGCAACATAAAATGGTCTATTAGCTCATCTTCAATACGTTTCGGTAGAGGACGACATAAAATGGTCTATTAGCTCATCTTCAATACGTTTCGGTAGAGGGCGACATAAAATGGTCTATTAGCTCATCTTCAATACGTTTCGGTAGAGGGCAACATAAAATGGTCTATTAGCTCATCTTCAATACGTTTCGGTAGAGGGCGACATAAAATGGTCTATTAGCTCATCTTCAATACGTTTCGGTAGAGGGCGACATAAAATGGTCTATTAGCTCATCTTCAATACGTTTCGGTAGAGGGCAACATAAAATGGTCTATTAGCTCATCTTCAATACGTTTCGGTAGAGGGCAACATAAGATGGTCTATTAGCTCATCTTCAATACGTTTCGGTAGAGGGCAACATAAAATGGTCTCTTAGCTCATCTTTAATACGTTTCGGTAGAGGGCAACATAAAATGGTCCATTAGCTCGTCTTCAATACGTTTCGGTAGAGGGCGACATAAAATGGTCTATTAGCTCATCTTCAATACGTTTCGGTAGAGGGCAACATAAAATGGTCGATTAGCTCATCTTCAATACGTTTCGGTAGAGGGCAACATAAAATGGTCCATTAGCTCATCTTCAATACGTTTCGGTAGAGGGTAACATAAAATGGTCGATTAGCTCATCTTCAATACGTTTCGGTAGAGGGCAACATAAAATGGTCTATTAGCTCATCTTCAATACGTTTCGGTAGAGGGTAACATAAAATGGTCTATTAGCTCATCTTCAATACGTTTCGGTAGAGGGCGACATAAAATGGTCTATTAGCTCATCTTCAATACGTTTCGGTAGAGGGCGACATAAAATGGTCCATTGGCTCATCTTCAATACGTTTCGGTAGAGGGCGACATAAAATGGTCTATTAGCTCATCTTCAATACGTTTCGTTAGAGGGCGCAATAAAATGGTCTATTAGCTCATCTTCAATACGTTTCGGTAGAGGGCAACATAAAATGGTCCATAGCTCATCTTCAATACGTTTCGGTAGAGGGTAACATAAAATGGTCTATTAGCTCATCTTCAATACGTTTCGGTAGAGGGCAACATAAAATGGTCTATTAGCTCATCTTCAATACTTTTCGGTAGAGGGTAACATAAAATGGTCCATTAGCTCATCTCCAATACGTTTCGGTAGAGGGCAACATAAAATGGTCTATTAGCTCATCTTCAATACGTTTCGGTAGAGGGCGACATAAAATAGTCTATTAGCTCATCTTCAATACGTTTCGGTAGAGGGCAACATAAAATGGTCTATTAGCTCATCTTCAATACGTTTCGGTAGAGGGCAACATAAAATGGTCTATTAGCTCATCTTCAATACGTTTCGGTAGAGGGCAACATAAAATGGTACATTAGCTCATCTTCAATACGTTTCGGTAGAGGGCGACATAAAATGGTCTATTAGCTCATCTTCAATACGTTTCGGTAGAGGGCGTCATAAAATGGTCTATTAGCTCATCTTCAATACGTTTCGGTAGATGGTAACATAAAATGGTCTATTAGCTCATCTTCAATACGTTTCGGTAGAGGGCAAAATAAAATGGTCTATTAGCTCATCTTCAATACGTTTCGGTAGAGGGCGTCATAAAATGGTCCATTAGCTCATCTTCAATACGTTTCGGTAGAGGGCCACATAAAATGGTCTATTAGCTCATCTTCAATACGTTTCGGTAGAGGGCAACATAAAATGGTCCATTAGCTCATCTTCAATACGTTTCGGTAGAGGGCCACATAAAATGGTCTATTAGCTCATCTTCAATACGTTTCGGTAGAGGGCGACATAAAATGGTCTATTAGCTCATCTTCAATACCTTTCGGTAGAGGGCGACATAAAATGGTCTATTAGCTCATCTTCAATACGTTTTGGTAGAGGGCAACATAAAATGGTCTATTAGCTCATCTTCAAGACGTTTCGGAAGAGGGCGACATAAAATGGTCTATTAGCTCATCTTCAATACGTTTCGGTAGAGGGCGTCATAAAATGGTCTATTAGCTCATCTTCAATACGTTTCGGCAGAGGGCGACATAAAATGGTTTATTAGCTCATCTTCAATACGTTTCGGTAGAGGGAGACATAAAATGGTCTATTAGCTCATCTTCAATACGTTTCGGTAGAGGGCAACATAAAATGGTCTATTAGCTCATCTTCAATACGTTTCGGTAAAGGGCGACATAAAATGGTCCATTAGCTCATCTTTAATACGTTTCGGTAGAGGGCAACATAAAATGGTCTATTAGCTCATCTTCAATACGTTTCGGTAGAGGGCGTCATAAAGTGGTCTATTAGCTCATCTTCAATACGTTTCGGTAGAGGGCAACATAAAATGGTCTATTAGCTCATCTTCAATACGTTTCGTTAGAGGGCGACATAAAATGGTCTATTAGCTCATCTTCAATACGTTTCGGTGGGCGACATAAAATGGTCTATTAGCTCATCTTCAATACGTTTCGGTAGAGGGCGACATAAAATGGTCTATTAGCTCATCTTCAATACGTTTCGGTAGAGGGCGACATAAAATGGTCCATTGGCTCATCTTCAATACGTTTCGGTAGAGGGCGACATAAAATGGTCTATTAGCTCATCTTCAATACGTTTCGGTAGAGGGCAACATAAAATGGTCTATTTGCTCATCTTCAATACGTTTCGGTAGAGGGCAACATAAAATGGTCTATTAGCTCATCTTCAATACGTTTCGGTAGAGGGCAACATAAAATGGTCCATTAGCTCATCTTCAATACGTTTCGGTAGAGGGTAACATAAAATGGTCTATTAGCTCATCTTCAATACGTTTCGGTAGAGGGCGACATAAAATAGTCTATTAGCTCATCTTCAATACGTTTCGGTAGAGGGCGACATAAAATGGTCTATTAGCTCATCTTCAATACCTTTCGGTAGAGGGCGACATAAAATGGTCTATTAGCTCATCTTCAATACGTTTCGGTAGAGGGCAACATAAAATGGTCTATTAGCTCATCTTCAAGACGTTTCGGAAGAGGGCGACATAAAATGGTCTATTAGCTCATCTTCAATACGTTTCGGTAGAGGGCGTCATAAAATGGTCTATTAGCTCATCTTCAATACGTTTCGGCAGAGGGCGACATAAAATGGTTTATTAGCTCATCTTCAATACGTTTCGGTAGAGGGCGACATAAAATGGTCTATTAGCTCATCTTCAATACGTTTCGGTAGAGGGCAACATAAAATGGTCCATTAGCTCATCTTCAATACGTTTCGGTAGAGGGTAACATAAAATGGTCTATTAGCTCATCTTCAATACGTTTCGGTAGAGGGCGACATAAAATGGTCTATTAGCTCATCTTCAATACGTTTCGGTAGAGGACAACATAAAATGGTCTATTAGCTCATCTTCAATACATTTCGGTAGAGGGCAATATAAAATGGTCTATTAGCTCATCTTCAATACGTTTCGGTAGAGGGCAACATAAAATGGTCCATTGGCTCATCTTCAATAAGTTTCGGTAGAGGGCAACATAAAATGGTCTATTAACTCATCTTCAATACGTTTCGGTAGAGGGAACATAAAATGGTTTATTAGCTCATCTTCAATACGTTTCGGTAGAGGGCAACATAAAATGGTCTATTAGCTCATCTTCAATACGTTTCGTTAGAGGGCAACATAAAATGGTCTATTAGCTCATCTTCAGTACGTTTCGGTAGAGGGCAACATAAAATGGTCTATTAGCTCATCTTCAATACGTTTCGGTAGAGGGAACATAAAATGGTCTATTAGCTTATCTTCAATACGTTTCGGTAGAGGGCAACATAAAATGGTCCATTAGCTCATCTTCAATACGTTTCGGTAGAGGGCCACATAAAATGGTCTATTAGCTCATCTTCAATACGTTTCGGTAGAGGGCAACATAAAATGGTCCATTAGCTCATCTTCAATACGTTTCGGTAGAGGGCCACATAAAATGGTCTATTAGCTCATCTTCAATACGTTTCGGTAGAGGGCAACATAAAATGGTCTATTAGCTCATCTTCAATACGTTTCGGTAGAGGGCAACATAAAATGGTCCATTAGCTCATCTTCAATACGTTTCGGTAGAGGGTAACATAAAATGGTCTATTAGCTCATCTTCAATACGTTTCGGTAGAGGGCGACATAAAATGGTCTATTAGCTCATCTTCAATACGTTTCGGTAGAGGGCGACATAAAATGGTCTATTAGCTCATCTTCAATACCTTTCGGTAGAGGGCGACATAAAATGGTCTATTAGCTCATCTTCAATACGTTTTGGTAGAGGGCAACATAAAATGGTCTATTAGCGCATCTTCAAGACGTTTCGGAAGAGGGCGACATAAAATGGTCTATTAGCTCATCTTCAATACGTTTCGGTAGAGGGCGTCATAAAATGGTCTATTAGCTCATCTTCAATACGTTTCGGCAGAGGGCGACATAAAATGGTTTATTAGCTCATCTTCAATACGTTTCGGTAGAGGGAGACATAAAATGGTCTATTAGCTCATCTTCAATACGTTTCGGTAGAGGGTAACATAAAATGGTCTATTAGCTCATCTTCAATACGTTTCGGTAGAGGGCAACATAAAATGGTCTATTAGCTCATCTTTAATACGTTTCGGTAGAGGGCAACATAAAATGGTCCATTGGCTCATCTTCAATACGTTTCGGTAGAGGGCGACATAAAATGGTCTATTAGCTCATCTTCAATACGTTTCGGTAGAGGGCGTCATAAAATGGTCTATTAGCTCATCTTCAATACGTTTCGGTAGAGGGCGACATAAAATGGTCTATTAGCTCATCTTCAATACGTTTCGGTAGAGGGCGACATAAAATGGTCTATTAGCTCATCTTCAATACCTTATGGTAGAGGGCGACATAAAATGGTCTATTAGCTCATCTTCAATACGTTTTGGTAGAGGGCAACATAAAATGGTCTATTAGCTCATCTTCAAGACGTTTCGGAAGAGGGCGACATAAAATGGTCTATTAGCTCATCTTCAATACGTTTCGGTAGAGGGCGTCATAAAATGGTCTATTAGCTCATCTTCAATACGTTTCGGCAGAGGGCGACATAAAATGGTTTATTAGCTCATCTTCAATACGTTTCGGTAGAGGGAGACATAAAATGGTCTATTAGCTCATCTTCAATACGTTTCGGTAGAGGGTAACATAAAATGGTCTATTAGCTCATCTTCAATACGTTTCGGTAGAGGGCGACATAAAATGGTCTATTAGCTCATCTTCAATACGTTTCGGTAGAGGGCGACATAAAATGGTCTATTAGCTCATCTTCAATACCTTTCGGTAGAGGGCGACATAAAATGGTCTATTAGCTCATCTTCAATACGTTTCGGTAGAGGGCAACATAAAATGGTCTATTAGCTCATCTTCAAGACGTTTCGGAAGAGGGCGACATAAAATGGTCTATTAGCTCATCTTCAATACGTTTCGGTAGAGGGCGTCATAAAATGGTCTATTAGCTCATCTTCAATACGTTTCGGCAGAGGGCGACATAAAATGGTTTATTAGCTCATCTTCAATACGTTTCGGTAGAGGGCGACATAAAATGGTCTATTAGCTCATCTTCAATACGTTTCGGTAGAGGGCGACATAAAATGGTCTATTAGCTCATCTTCAATACGTTTCGGTAGAGGGTAACATAAAATGGTCTATTAGCTCATCTTCAATACGTTTCGGTAGAGGGCAACATAAAATGGTCTATTTGCTCATCTTCAATACGTTTCGGTAGAGAGCAACATAAAATGGTCCATTAGCTCATCTTCAATACGTTTCGGTAGAGGGCGACATAAAATGGTCTATTAGCTCATCTTGAATACGTTTCGGTAGAGGGCAACATAAAATGGTCCATTAGCTCATCTTTAATACGTTTCGGTAGAGGGCCACATAATATGGTCTATTAGCTCATCTTCAATACGTTTCGGTAGAGGGCGACATAAAATGGTCTATTAACTCATCTTCAATACGTTTCGGTAGAGGGCGTCATAAAATGGTCTATAAGCTCATCTTCAATACGTTTCGGTAGAGGACGACATAAAATGGTCTATTAGCTCATCTTCAATACGTTTCGGTAGAGGGCGTCATAAAATGGTCTATTAGCTCATCTTCAATAAATTTCGGTAGAGGACGACATAAAATGGTCTATTAGCTCATCTTCAATACGTTTCGTTAGAGGGCGCAATAAAATGGTCTATTAGCTCATCTTCAATAAATTTCGGTAGAGGACGACATAAAATGGTCTATTAGCTCATCTTCAATACGTTTCGTTAGAGGGCGCAATAAAATGGTCTATTAGCTCATCTTCAATACGTTTCGGTAGAGGGCCACATAAAATGGTCTATTAGCTCATCTTCAATACGTTTCGGTAGAGGGCAACATAAAATGGTCTATTAGCTCATCTTCAATACTTTTGGGTAGAGGGTAACATAAAATGGTCCATTAGCTCATCTTCAATACGTTTCGGTAGAGGGCAACATAAAATGGTCTATTAGCTCATCTTCAATACGTTTCGGTAGAGGGCAACATAAAATGGTCTATTAGCTCATCTTCAATACGTTTTGGTAGAGGGCAACATAAAATGGTCTATTAGCTCATCTTCAATACGTTTCGGTAGAGGGCCACATAAAATGGTCTATTAGCTCATCTTCAATACGTTTCGGTAGAGGACGACATAAAATGGTCTATTAGCTCATCTTCAATACGTTTCGGTAGAGGGCAACATAAAATGGTCCATTAGCTCATCTTCAATACGTTTCGGTAGAGGGGAACATAAAATGGTCTATTAGCTCATCTTCAATACGTTTCGGTAGAGGGCGACATAAAATGGTCTATTAGCTCATCTTCAATACGTTTCGGTAGAGGGCGACATAAAATGGTCTATTTGCTCATCTTCAATACGTTTCGGTAGAGGGCGACATAAAATGGTCTATTAGCTCATCTTCAATACGTTTCGGTAGAGGGCGACATAAAATGGTCTATTAGCTCATCTTCAATACCTTTCGGTAGAGGGCGACATAAAATGGTCTATTAGCTCATCTTCAATACGTTTCGGTAGAGGGCGTCATAAAATGGTCTATTAGCTCATCTTCAATACGTTTCGGTAGAGGGCGACATAAAATGGTTTATTAGCTCATCTTCAATACGTTTCGGTAGAGGGCGACATAAAATGTTCTATTAGCTCATCTTCAATACGTTTCGGTAGAGGGCAACATAAAATGGTCTATTAGCTCATCTTCAATACGTTTCGGTAGAGGGCGACATAAAATGGTCCATTAGCTCATCTTTAATACGTTTCGGTAGAGGGCAACATAAAATGGTCTATTAGCTCATCTTCAATACGTTTCGGTAGAGGGCGTCATAAAATGGTCTATTAGCTCATCTTCAATACGTTTCGGTAGAGGGCAACATAAAATGGTCCATTGGCTCATCTTCAATACGTTTCGGTAGAGGGCGACATAAAATGGTCTATTAGCTCATCTTCAATACGTTTCGGTAGAGGGCAACATAAAATGGTCTATTTGCTCATCTTCAATACGTTTCGGTAGAGGGCGACATAAAATGGTCTATTAGCTCATCTTCAATACGTTTCGGTAGAGGGCGACATAAAATGGTGTATTAGCTCATCTTCAATACGTTTCGGTAGAGGGCAACATAAAATGGTCTATTTGCTCATCTTCAATACGTTTCGGTAGAGGGCGACATAAAATGGTCTATTAGCTCATCTTCAATACGTTTCGTTAGAGGGCGACATCAAATGGTCTATTAGCTCATCTTCAATACGTTTCGGTGGGCGACATAAAATGGTCTATTAGCTCATCTTCAATACGTTTCGGTAGAGGGCGACATAAAAAGGTCTATTAGCTCATCTTCAATACGTTTCGGTAGAGGGCGACATAAAATGGTCCATTGGCTCATCTTCAATACGTTTCGGTAGAGGGCGACATAAAATGGTCTATTAGCTCATCTTGAATACGTTTCGGTAGAGGGCAACATAAAATGGTCTATTTGCTCATCTTCAATACGTTTCGGTAGAGGGCGACATAAAATGGTCTATTAGCTCATCTTCAATACGTTTCGGTAGAGGACGACATAAAATGGTCTATTAGCTCATCTTCAATACGTTTCGGTAGAGGGCAACATAAAATGGTCTATTAGCTTATCTTCAATACGTTTCGGTAGAGGGCAACATAAAATGGTCTATTAGCTCATCTTGAATACGTTTCGGTAGAGGGCAACATAAAATGGTCTATTAGCTCATCTTCAATACGTTTCGGTAGGGGGCGTCATAAAATGGTCTATTAGCTCATCTTCAATACGTTTCGGTAGAGGGCAACATAAAATGGTCTATTAGCTCATCTTCAATACGTTTCGGTAGAGGGCAACATAAAATGGTCTATTAGCTCATCTTCAATACGTTTCGGAAGAGGGCGACATAAAATGGTCTATTAGCTCATCTTCAATACGTTTCGGTAGAGGGCGTCATAAAATGGTCTATTAGCTCATCTTCAATACGTTTCGGTAGAGGGCGACATAAAATGGTTTATTAGCTCATCTTCAATACGTTTCGGTAGAGGGCGACATAAAATGGTCTATTAGCTCATCTTCAATACGTTTCGGTTGAGGGCAACATAAAATGGTCTATTAGCTCATCTTCAATACGTTTCGGTAGAGGGCGACATAAAATGGTCCATTAGCTCATCTTTAATACGTTTCGGTAGAGGGCAACATAAAATGGTCTATTAGCTCATCTTCAATACGTTTCGGTAGAGGGCGTCATAAAATGGTCTATTAGCTCATCTTCAATACGTTTCGGTAGAGGGCAACATAAAATGGTCCATTGGCTCATCTTCAATACGTTTCGGTAGAGGGCGACATAAAATGGTTTATTAGCTCATCTTCAATACGTTTCGGTAGAGGGCAACATAAAATGGTCTATTTGCTCATCTTCAATACGTTTCGGTAGAGGGCGACATAAAATGGTCTATTAGCTCATCTTCAATACGTTTCGGTAGAGGGCGACATAAAATGGTGTATTAGCTCATCTTCAATACGTTTCGGTAGAGGGCAACATAAAATGGTCTATTTGCTCATCTTCAATACGTTTCGGTAGAGGGCGACATAAAATGGTCTATTAGCTCATCTTCAATACGTTTCGTTAGAGGGCGACATAAAATGGTCTATTAGCTCATCTTCAATGCGTTTCGGTGGGCGACATAAAATGGTCTATTAGCTCATCTTCAATACGTTTCGGTAGAGGGCGACATAAAATGGTCTATTAGCTCATCTTCAATACGTTTCTGTAGAGGGTAACATAAAATGGTCTATTAGCTCATCTTTAATACGTTTCGTTAGAGGGCAACATAAAATGGTCCATTGGCTCATCTTCAATACGTTTCGGTAGAGGGCAACATAAAATGGTCTATTAGCTCATCTTCAATACGTTTCGGTAGGGGGCGTCATAAAATGGTCTATTAGCTCATCTTCAATACGTTTCGGTAGAGGGCAACATAAAATGGTCTATTAGCTCATCTTCAATACGTTTCGGTAGAGGGCAACATAAAATGGTCCATTGGCTCATCTTGAATACGTTTCGGTAGAGGGCGACATAAAATGGTGTATTAGCTCATCTTCAATACGTTTCGGTAGAGGGCGACATAAAATGGTGTATTAGCTCATCTTCAATACGTTTCGGTAGAGGGCAACATAAAATGGTCTATTTGCTCATCTTCAATACGTTTCGGTAGAGGGCGACATAAAATGGTCTATTAGCTCATCTTCAATACGTTTCGGTAGAGGGCAACATAAAATGGTCTATTTGCTCATCTTCAATACGTTTCGGTAGAGGGCGACATAAAATGGTCTATTAGCTCATCTTCAATACGTTTCGGTAGAGGGCGACATAAAATGGTGTATTAGCTCATCTTCAATACGTTTCGGTAGAGGGCAACATAAAATGGTCTATTTGCTCATCTTCAATACGTTTCGGTAGAGGGCGACATAAAATGGTCTATTAGCTCATCTTCAATACGTTTCGTTAGAGGGCGACATAAAATGGTCTATTAGCTCATCTTCAATACGTTTCGGTGGGCGACATAAAATGGTCTATTAGCTCATCTTCAATACGTTTCGGTAGAGGGCGACATAAAAAGGTCTATTAGCTCATCTTCAATACGTTTCGGTAGAGGGCGACATAAAATGGTCCATTGGCTCATCTTCAATACGTTTCGGTAGAGGGCGACATAAAATGGTCTATTAGCTCATCTTGAATACGTTTCGGTAGAGGGCAACATAAAATGGTCTATTTGCTCATCTTCAATACGTTTCGGTAGAGGGCGACATAAAATGGTCTATTAGCTCATCTTCAATACGTTTCGGTAGAGGACGACATAAAATGGTCTATTAGCTCATCTTCAATACGTTTCGGTAGAGGGCAACATAAAATGGTCTATTAGCTTATCTTCAATACGTTTCGGTAGAGGGCAACATAAAATGGTCCATTAGCTCATCTTGAATACGTTTCGGTAGAGGGCAACATAAAATGGTCTATTAGCTCATCTTCAATACGTTTCGGTAGGGGGCGTCATAAAATGGTCTATTAGCTCATCTTCAATACGTTTCGGTAGAGGGCAACATAAAATGGTCTATTAGCTCATCTTCAATACGTTTCGGTAGAGGGCAACATAAAATGGTCTATTAGCTCATCTTCAATACGTTTCGGTAGAGGGCAACATAAAATGGTCCATTGGCTCATCTTCAATACGTTTCGGTAGAGGGCGACATAAAATGGTCTATTAGCTCATCTTCAATACGTTTCGGTAGAGGGCAACATAAAATGGTCTATTTGCTCATCTTCAATACGTTTCGGTAGAGGGCGACATAAAATGGTCTATTAGCTCATCTTCAATACGTTTCGGTAGAGGACGACATAAAATGGTCTATTAGCTCATCTTCAATACGTTTCGGTAGAGGGCAACATAAAATGGTCTATTAGCTCATCTTCAATACGTTTCGGTAGAGGGCAACATAAAATGGTCCATTAGCTCATCTTCAATACGTTTCGGTAGAGGGCAACATAAAATGGTCTATTAGCTCATCTTCAATACGTTTCGGTAGGGGGCGTCATAAAATGGTCTATTAGCTCATCTTCAATACGTTTCGGTAGAGGGCAACATAAAATGGTCTATTAGCTCATCTTCAATACGTTTCGGTAGAGGGCAACATAAAATGGTCTATTAGCTCATCTTCAATACGTTTCGGTTGAGGGCAACATAAAATGGTCCATTAGCTCATCTTCAATACGTTTCGGTAGAGGGCGACATAAAATGGTCTATTAGCTCATCTTCAATACGTTTCGGTAGAGGGCGACATAAAATGGTCTATTAGCTCATCTTCAATACGTTTCGGTAGAGGGCAACATAAAATGGTCTATTAGCTCATCTTTAATACGTTTCGGTAGAGGGCAAAATAAAATGGTTCATTGGCTCATCTTCAATACGTTTCGGTAGAGGGCAACATAAAATGGTCTATTAACTCATCTTCAATACGTTTCGGTAGAGGGCCACATAAAATGGTCTATTAGCTCATCTTCAATACGTTTCGGTAGAGGGCGACATAAAATGGTCTATTAGCTCATCTTCAATACGTTTCGGTAGAGGGCAACATAAAATGGTCTATTAGCTCATCTTTAATACGTTTCGGTAGAGGGCAACATAAAATGGTCTATTAGCTCATCTTCAATACGTTTCGGTAGAGGGCAACATAAAATGGTCTATTAGCTCATCTTCAATACGTTTCGGTAGAGGGCGACATAAAATGGTCTATTAGGTCATCTTCAATACGTTTCGGTAGAGGGCAACATAAAATGGTCTATTAGCTCATCTTTAATACGTTTCGGTAGAGGGCAACATAAAATGGTCCATTGGCTCATCTTCAATACGTTTCGGTAGAGGGCAACATAAAATGTTCTATTAACTCATCTTCAATACGTTTCGGTAGAGGGAACATATAATGGTCTATTAGCTCATCTTCAATACGTTTCGGTAGAGGGCAACATAAAATGGTCTATTAGCTCATCTTCAATACGTTTCGGTAGAGGGCAACATAAAATGGTCTATTAGCTCATCTTCAATACGTTTCGGAAGAGGGAACATAAAATGGTCTATTAGCTTATCTTCAATACGTTTCGGTAGAGGGCAACATAAAATGGTCCATTGGCTCATCTTCAATACGTTTCGGTAGAGGGCGTCATAAAATGGTCCATTAGCTCATCTTCAATACATTTCGGTAGAGGGCGACATAAAATGGTCTATTAGCTCATCTTCAATACGTTTCGGTAGAGGGCAACATAAAATGGTCCATTGGCTCATCTTCAATACGTTTCGGTAGAGGGCGTCATAAAATGGTCTATTAGCTCATCTTCAATACGTTTCGGTAGAGGGCAACATAAAATGGTCCATTGGCTCATCTTCAATACGTTTCGGTAGAGGGCGACATAAAATTGTCTATTAGCTCATCTTCAATACGTTTCGGTAGAGGGCAACATAAAATGGTCTATTTGCTCATCTTCAATACGTTTCGGTAGAGGGCGACATAAAATGGTCTATTAGCTCATCTTCAATACGTTTCGGTAGAGGACGACATAAAATGGTCTATTAGCTCATCTTCAATACGTTTCGGTAGAGGGCGACATAAAATGGTCTATTAGCTCATCTTCAATACGTTTCGGTAGAGGGCGACATAAAATGGTCTATTAGCTCATCTTCAATACGTTTCGGTAGAGGGCGACATAAAATGGTCTATTAGCTCATCTTCAATACGTTTCGGTAGAGGGTAACATAAAATGGTCTATTAGCTCATCTTCAATACGTTTCGGTAGAGGGCAACATAAAATGGTCTATTTGCTAATCTTCAATACGTTTCGGTAGAGGGCAACATAAAATGGTCCATTAACTCATCTTCAATACGTTTCGGTAGAGGGCGAGATAAAATGGTCTATTAGCTCATCTTTAATACGTTTCGGTAGAGGGCAACATAAAATGGTCCATTAGCTCATCTTCAATACGTTTCGGTAGAGGGCCACATAATATGGTCTATTAGCTCATCTTCAATACGTTTCGGTAGAGGGCGACATAAAATGGTCTATTAACTCATCTTCAATACGTTTCGGTAGAGGGCGTCATAAAATGGTCTATTAGCTCATCTTCAATACGTTCGGTAGAGGGCAACATAAAATGGTCCATTAGCTCATCTTCAATACGTTTCGGTAGAGGGACACATAAAATGGTCTATTAGCTCATCTTCAATACGTTTCGGTAGAGGGTAACATAAAATGGTCTATTAGCTCATCTTCAATACGTTTCGGTAGAGGGCGACATAAAATGGTCTATTAGCTCATCTTCAATACGTTTCGGTAGAGGGCGACATAAAATGGTATATTGGCTCATCTTCAATACGTTTCGGTAGAGGGCGACATAAAATGGTCTATTAGCTCATCTTCAATACGTTTCGGTAGAGGGCAACATAAAATGGTCTATTTGCTCATCTTCAATACGTTTCGGTAGAGGGCGACATAAAATGGTCTATTAGCTCATCTTCAATACGTTTCGGTAGAGGTCGACATAAAATGGTCTATTAGCTCATCTTCAATACGTTTCGGTAGAGGGCGACATAAAATGGTCTATTAGCTCATCTTCAATACGTTTCGGTAGAGGGCGACATAAAATGGTCTATTAGCTCATCTTCAATACGTTTCGGTAGAGGGGAACATAAAATGGTCTATTAGCTCATCTTCAATACGTTTCGGTAGAGGGCAACATAAAATGGTCTATTTGCTCATCTTCAATACGTTTCAGTAGAGGGCAACATAAAATGGTCCATTAGCTCATCATCAATACGTTTCGGTAGAGGGCGAGATAAAATGGTCTATTAGCTCATCTTCAATACGTTTCGGTAGAGGGCAACATAAAATGGTCCATTAGCTCATCTTCAATACGTTTCGGTAGAGGGCCACATAATATGGTCTATTAGCTCATCTTCAATACGTTTCGGTAGAGGGCGACATAAAATGGTCTATTAACTCATCTTCAATACGTTTCGGTAGAGGGCAACATAAAATGGTCCATTAGCTCATCTTCAATACGTTTCGGTAGAGGGCGACATAAAATGGTCCATTAGCTCATCTTCAATACGTTTCGGTAGAGGGCGACATAAAATGGTCTATTAGCTCATCTTCAATACGTTTCGGTAGAGGGCAACATAAAATGGTCCATTAGCTCATCTTCAATACGTTTCGGTAGAGGGACACATAAAATGGTCTATTAGCTCATCTTCAATACGTTTCGGTAGAGGGCAACATAAAATGGTCTATTAGCCCATCTTCAATACGTTTCGGTAGAGGGCAACATATAATGGTCCATTAGCTCATCTTCAATACGTTTCGGTAGAGGGTAACATAAAATGGTCTATTAGCTCATCTTCAATACGTTTCGTTAGAGGGCGACATAAAATGGACTATTAGCTCATCTTCAATACGTTTCGGTAGAGGGACACATAAAATGGTCTATTAGCTCATCTTCAATACGTTTCGGTAGAGGGTAACATAAAATGGTCTATTAGCTCATCTTCAATACGTTTCGGTAGAGGGCGACATAAAATGGTCTATTAGCTCATCTTCAATACGTTTCGGTAGAGGGCGACATAAAATGGTCCATTGGCTCATCTTCAATACGTTTCGGTAGAGGGCGACATAAAATGGTCTATTAGCTCATCTTCAATACGTTTCGGCAGAGGGCGACATAAAATGGTCTATTAGCTCATCTTCAATACGTTTCGGTAGAGGGGAACATAAAATGGTCTATTAGCTCATCTTCAATACGTTTCGGTAGAGGGCGACATAAAATGGTCTATTAGCTCATCTTCAATACGTTTCGGTAGAGGGCGACATAAAATGGTCTATTAGCTCATCTTCAATACGTTTCGGCAGAGGGCGACATAAAATGGTCTATTAGCTCATCTTCAATACGTTTCGGTAGAGGGGAACATAAAATGGTCTATTAGCTCATCTTCAATACGTTTCGGTAGAGGGCAACATAAAATGGTCTATTTGCTCATCTTCAATACGTTTCGGTAGAGGGCAACATAAAATGGTCCATTAGCTCATCATCAATACGTTTCGGTAGAGGGCGAGATAAAATGGTCTATTTGCTCATCTTCAATACGTTTCGGTAGAGGGCAACATAAAATGGTCCATTAGCTCATCATCAATACGTTTCGGTAGAGGGCGAGATAAAATGGTCTATTAGCTCATCTTCAATACGTTTCGGTAGAGGGCAACATAAAATGGTCCATTAGCTCATCTTCAATACGTTTCGGTAGAGGGCCACATAATATGGTCTATTAGCTCATCTTCAATACGTTTCGGTAGAGGGCGACATAAAATGGTCTATTAACTCATCTTCAATACGTTTCGGTAGAGGGCGTCATAAAATGGTCTATTAGCTCATCTTCAATACGTTTCGGTAGAGGACGACATAAAATGGTCTATTAGCTCATCTTCAATACGTTTCGGTAGAGGGCGTCATAAAATGGTCTATTAGCTCATCTTCAATACGTTTCGGTAGAGGACGACATAAAATGGTCTATTAGCTCATCTTCAATACGTTTCGGTAGAGGACGACATAAAATGGTCCATTAGCTCATCTTCAATACGTTTCGGTAGAGGGTAACATAAAATGGTCCATTGGCTCATCTTCAATACGTTTCGGTAGAGGACGACATAAAATGGTCTATTAGCTCATCTTCAATACGTTTCGGTAGAGGGTAACATAAAATGGTCTATTAGCTCATCTTCAATACGTTTCGTTAGAGGGCGACATAAAATGGTCTATTAGCTCATCTTCAATACGTTTCGGTAGAGGGCGACATAAAATGGTCTATTAGCTCATCTTCAATACGTTTCAGTAGAGGGCGACATAAAATGGTCTATTAGCTCATCTTCAATACGTTTCGGTAGAGGACAACATAAAATGGTCTATTAGCTCATCTTCAATACGTTTCGGTAGAGGGCAACATAAAATGGTCTATTAGCTCATCTTCAATACGTTTCGGTAGAGGGCAACATAAAATGGTCTATTAGCTCATCTTCAATACGTTTCGGTAGAGGGCGACATAAAATGGTCTATTAGCTCATCTTCAATACGTTTCGGTAGAGGGCGACATAAAATGGTCTATTAGCTCATCTTGAATACGTTTCGGTTGAGGGTAACATAAAATGGTCTATTAGCTCATCTTCAATACGTTTCGGTAGAGGGCGACATAAAATGGTCTATTAGCTCATCTTCAATACGTTTCGGTAGAGGGCGACATAAAATGGTCTATTAGCTCATCTTCAATACGTTTCGTTAGAGGGCAACATAAAATTGTCCATTAGCTCATCTTTAATACGTTTCGGTAGAGGGTAACATAAAATGGTCTATTAGCTCATCTTCAATACGTTTCGGTAGAGGACGACATAAAATGGTCTATTAGCTCATCTTCAATACGTTTCGGTAGAGGGCGACATAAAATGGTCTATTAGCTCATCTTCAATACGTTTCGGTAGAGGGCGACATAAAATGGTCTATTAGCTCATCTTCAATACGTTTCGGTAGAGGGCGACATAAAATGGTCTATTAGCTCATCTTCAATACGTTTCGGTAGAGGGCGACATAAAATGGTCTATTAGCTCATCTTCAATACGTTTCGGTAGAGGGCGACATAAAATGGTCTATTAGCTCATCTTCAATACGTTTCGGTAGAGGGCAACATAAAATGGTCTATTAGCTCATCTTCAATACGTTTCGGTAGAGGGCGACATAAAATGGTCTATTAGCTCATCTTCAATACGTTTCGGTAGAGGGCAACATAAAATGGTCTATTAGCTCATCTTCAATACGTTTCGGTAGAGGGTAACATAAAATGGTCTATTAGCTCATCTTCAATACGTTTCGGTAGAGGGCGACATAAAATGGTCTATTAGCTCATCTTCAATACGTTTCGGTAGAGGGCGACATAAAATGGTCCATTGGCTCATCTTCAATACGTTTCGGTAGAGGGCGACATAAAATGGTCTATTAGCTCATCTTCAATACGTTTCGGCAGAGGGCGACATAAAATGGTCTATTAGCTCATCTTCAATACGTTTCGGTAGAGGGGAACATAAAATGGTCTATTAGCTCATCTTCAATACGTTTCGGTAGAGGGCGACATAAAATGGTCTATTAGCTCATCTTCAATACGTTTCGGTAGAGGGCGACATAAAATGGTCTATTAGCTCATCTTCAATACGTTTCGGCAGAGGGCGACATAAAATGGTCTATTAGCTCATCTTCAATACGTTTCGGTAGAGGGGAACATAAAATGGTCTATTAGCTCATCTTCAATACGTTTCGGTAGAGGGCAACATAAAATGGTCTATTTGCTCATCTTCAATACGTTTCGGTAGAGGGCAACATAAAATGGTCCATTAGCTCATCATCAATACGTTTCGGTAGAGGGCGAGATAAAATGGTCTATTTGCTCATCTTCAATACGTTTCGGTAGAGGGCAACATAAAATGGTCCATTAGCTCATCATCAATACGTTTCGGTAGAGGGCGAGATAAAATGGTCTATTAGCTCATCTTCAATACGTTTCGGTAGAGGGCAACATAAAATGGTCCATTAGCTCATCTTCAATACGTTTCGGTAGAGGGCCACATAATATGGTCTATTAGCTCATCTTCAATACGTTTCGGTAGAGGGCGACATAAAATGGTCTATTAACTCATCTTCAATACGTTTCGGTAGAGGGCGTCATAAAATGGTCTATTAGCTCATCTTCAATACGTTTCGGTAGAGGACGACATAAAATGGTCTATTAGCTCATCTTCAATACGTTTCGGTAGAGGGCGTCATAAAATGGTCTATTAGCTCATCTTCAATACGTTTCGGTAGAGGACGACATAAAATGGTCTATTAGCTCATCTTCAATACGTTTCGGTAGAGGACGACATAAAATGGTCCATTAGCTCATCTTCAATACGTTTCGGTAGAGGGTAACATAAAATGGTCCATTGGCTCATCTTCAATACGTTTCGGTAGAGGACGACATAAAATGGTCTATTAGCTCATCTTCAATACGTTTCGGTAGAGGGTAACATAAAATGGTCTATTAGCTCATCTTCAATACGTTTCGTTAGAGGGCGACATAAAATGGTCTATTAGCTCATCTTCAATACGTTTCGGTAGAGGGCGACATAAAATGGTCTATTAGCTCATCTTCAATACGTTTCAGTAGAGGGCGACATAAAATGGTCTATTAGCTCATCTTCAATACGTTTCGGTAGAGGACAACATAAAATGGTCTATTAGCTCATCTTCAATACGTTTCGGTAGAGGGCAACATAAAATGGTCTATTAGCTCATCTTCAATACGTTTCGGTAGAGGGCAACATAAAATGGTCTATTAGCTCATCTTCAATACGTTTCGGTAGAGGGCGACATAAAATGGTCTATTAGCTCATCTTCAATACGTTTCGGTAGAGGGCGACATAAAATGGTCTATTAGCTCATCTTGAATACGTTTCGGTTGAGGGTAACATAAAATGGTCTATTAGCTCATCTTCAATACGTTTCGGTAGAGGGCGACATAAAATGGTCTATTAGCTCATCTTCAATACGTTTCGGTAGAGGGCGACATAAAATGGTCTATTAGCTCATCTTCAATACGTTTCGTTAGAGGGCAACATAAAATTGTCCATTAGCTCATCTTTAATACGTTTCGGTAGAGGGTAACATAAAATGGTCTATTAGCTCATCTTCAATACGTTTCGGTAGAGGACGACATAAAATGGTCTATTAGCTCATCTTCAATACGTTTCGGTAGAGGGCGACATAAAATGGTCTATTAGCTCATCTTCAATACGTTTCGGTAGAGGGCGACATAAAATGGTCTATTAGCTCATCTTCAATACGTTTCGGTAGAGGGCGACATAAAATGGTCTATTAGCTCATCTTCAATACGTTTCGGTAGAGGGCGACATAAAATGGTCTATTAGCTCATCTTCAATACGTTTCGGTAGAGGGCGACATAAAATGGTCTATTAGCTCATCTTCAATACGTTTCGGTAGAGGGCAACATAAAATGGTCTATTAGCTCATCTTCAATACGTTTCGGTAGAGGGCGACATAAAATGGTCTATTAGCTCATCTTCAATACGTTTCGGTAGAGGGCAACATAAAATGGTCTATTAGCTCATCTTCAATACGTTTCGGTAGAGGGCAACATAAAATGGTCTATTAGCTCATCTTGAATACGTTTCGGTAGAGGGTAACATAAAATGGTCTATTAGCTCATCTTCAATACGTTTCGGTAGAGGGCGACATAAAATGGTCTATTAGCTCATCTTCAATACGTTTCGGTAGAGGGCGACATAAAATGGTCTATTAGCTCATCTTCAATACGTTTCGTTAGAGGGCAACATAAAATTGTCCATTAGCTCATCTTTAATACGTTTCGGTAGAGGGTAACATAAAATGGTCTATTAGCTCATCTTCAATACGTTTCGGTAGAGGACGACATAAAATGGTCTATTAGCTCATCTTCAATACGTTTCGGTAGAGGGTAACATAAAATGGTCGATTAGCTCATCTTCAATACGTTTCGGTAGAGGGCAACATAAAATGGTCTATTAGCTCATCTTCAATACGTTTCGGTAGAGGGTAACATAAAATGGTCGATTAGCTCATCTTCAATACGTTTCTGTAGAGGGCGACATAAAATGGTCTATTAGCTCATCTTCAATACGTTTCGGTAGAGGGCGACATAAAATGGTCTATTAGCTCATCTTCAATACGTTTCGGTAGAGGGCGACATAAAATGGTCTATTAGCTCATCTTCAATACGTTTCGGTAGAGGGCGACATAAAATGGTCTATTAGCTCATCTTCAATACGTTTCGGTAGAGGGCGACATAAAATGGTCTATTAGCTCATCTTCAATACGTTTCGGTAGAGGGCGACATAAAATGGTCTATTAGCTCATCTTCAATACGTTTCGGTAGAGGGCGACATAAAATGGTCTATTAGCTCATCTTCAATACGTTTCGGTAGAGGGCGACATAAAATGGTCTATTAGCTCATCTTCAATACGTTTCGGTAGAGGGCAACATAAAATGGTCTATTAGCTCATCTTTAATACGGAGAGGGAAGGGAGAGGGAAGGAAGAGGGAAGGAAGAGGGAAGGGAGAGGGAAGGAAGTGGGAAGGGAGAGGGAAGGGAGAGGGAAGGGAGAGGGAAGGGAGAGGGAAGGGAGAGGGAAGGGAGAGGGAAGGGAGAGGGAAGGGAGAGGGAAGGAAGAGGGAAGGAAGAGGGAAGGAAGAGGGAAGGGAGAGGGAAGGAAGAGGGAAGGAAGAGGGAAGGAAGAGGGAAGGAAGAGGGAAGGAAGAGGGAAGGAAGAGGGAAGGATGAGGGAAGGAAGTGGGAAGGGAGAGGGAAGGGAGAGGGTAGGGAGAGGGAAGGGAGAGGGAAGGGAGAGGGAAGGAAGAGGGAAGGAAGAGGGAAGGGAGAGGGAAGGAAGAGGGAAGGAAGAGGGAAGGAAGAGGGAAGGAAGGGGGAAGGAAGAGGGAAGGAAGAGGGAAGGATGAGGGAAGGAAGTGGGAAGGGAGAGGGAAGGGAGAGGGTAGGGAGAGGGAAGGGAGAGGGAAGGGAGAGGGAAGGGAGAGGGAAGGAAGAGGGAAGGGAGAGGGAAGGGAGAGGGAAGGGAGAGGGAAGGAAGAGGGAAGGAAGAGGGAAGGAAGAGGGAAGGAAGAGGGAAGGGAGAGGGAAGGAAGAGGGAAGGGAGAGGGAAGGAAGAGGGAAGGAAGAGGGAAGGAAGAGGGAAGGGAGAGGGAAGGGAGAGGGAAGGAAGAGGGAAGGAAGAGGGAAGGAAGAGGGAAGGAAGAGGGAAGGAAGAGGGAAGGAAGAGGGAAGGATGAGGGAAGGAAGTGGGAAGGGAGAGGGAAGGGAGAGGGTAGGGAGAGGGAAGGGAGAGGGAAGGGAGAGGGAAGGAAGAGGGAAGGAAGAGGGAAGGGAGAGGGAAGGAAGAGGGAAGGAAGAGGGAAGGAAGAGGGAAGGAAGGGGGAAGGAAGAGGGAAGGAAGAGGGAAGGATGAGGGAAGGAAGTGGGAAGGGAGAGGGAAGGGAGAGGGTAGGGAGAGGGAAGGGAGAGGGAAGGGAGAGGGAAGGGAGAGGGAAGGAAGAGGGAAGGGAGAGGGAAGGGAGAGGGAAGGGAGAGGGAAGGAAGAGGGAAGGAAGAGGGAAGGAAGAGGGAAGGAAGAGGGAAGGATGAGGGAAGGAAGTGGGAAGGGAGAGGGAAGGGAGAGGGTAGGGAGAGGGAAGGGAGAGGGAAGGGAGAGGGAAGGAAGAGGGAAGGAAGAGGGAAGGGAGAGGGAAGGAAGAGGGAAGGAAGAGGGAAGGAAGAGGGAAGGAAGAGGGAAGGAAGAGGGAAGGAAGAGGGAAGGATGAGGGAAGGAAGTGGGAAGGGAGAGGGAAGGGAGAGGGTAGGGAGAGGGAAGGGAGAGGGAAGGGAGAGGGAAGGGAGAGGGAAGGGAGAGGGAAGGAAGAGGGAAGGGAGAGGGAAGGGAGAGGGAAGGAAGAGGGAAGGAAGAGGGAAGGAAGAGGGAAGGAAGAGGGAAGGAAGAGGGAAGGAAGAGGGAAGGATGAGGGAAGGAAGAGGGAAGGAAGAGGGAAGGGAGAGGGAAGGAAGAGGGAAGGGAGAGGGAAGGGAGAGGGAAGGGAGAGGGAAGGAAGAGGGAAGGAAGAGGGAAGGAGAGGGAAGGAAGTGGGAAGGGAGAGGGAAGGGAGAGGGAAGGGAGAGGGAAGGGAGAGGGAAGGGAGAGGGAAGGGAGAGGGAAGGGAGAGGGAAGGGAGAGGGAAGGAAGAGGGAAGGAAGAGGGAAGGAAGAGGGAAGGATGAGGGAAGGAAGTGGGAAGGGAGAGGGGAAGGGAGAGGGTAGGGAGAGGGAAGGGAGAGGGAAGGGAGATGGAAGGGAGAGGGAAGGAAGAGGGAAGGGAGAGGGAAGGGAGAGGGAAGGGAGAGGGGAAGGACGAGGGAAGGAAGAGGGAAGGAAGAGGGAAGGAAGAGGGAAGGAAGAGGGAAGGATGAGGGAAGGAAGAGGGAAGGAAGAGGGAAGGGAGAGGGAAGGGAGAGGGAAGGGAGAGGGAAGGAAGAGGGAAATGACTTCCTGAATTCACAACGTTCGCTCTACGAAAACACTATTAGCAATAAGTCTCTCATTTTCTTGCTTTCTTTTACTAAACTACTAATTTTAATGATAAATTCAATTAAAAAAAAACAACAGAAACAACCAATTAAAAAGTGAGTTAAACCAAGACAAAAACGCGTTCAAAAGAACAAAACAAAACACTTTCAAATTTTTAAGCACTTATTTCTCCGGTTGACATTGCTCCATTGAAAATTGCTTCGGAACATTTGTTGTAGAGAATTAGGTAAGCTGTCAAAAGGTCACCTTCCACTTACCACGATTTGTAGAGAATTAGGTAAGCTGTGAAAAGGTCACCTTCCACTTACCACGATTTGTAGAGAATTAGGTAAGCTGTGAAAAGGTCACCTTCCACTTACCACGATTTGTAGAGAATTAGGTAAGCTGTCAAAAGGTCACCTTCCACTTACCACGATTTCCAAACCTTTTTCGTGATATTTACGAAATATAAGAAGATCCGAAAACTTGTTATTCGAATAAATCATTTCGATTCAATAACAGTTTTCATTCGAATGAATCATTTTTATTTAAATTAAAAAAGTTCTGTTAGTTGTTAAATAGCTGAATAATGAATGAAAATATTATCAATTATTCAGAATAAAATAAAAGTTTTATTCTTTGGTCATCATTCGGAATGGTTTTCTCATTGACACCTCGAGATTGCTTCCTTTGATCGATGACATAAGTTGATTCGCCCCATATGGAGGGAGGAAACGCGATAAAATGTATTTTATTATCTGTAATTGCTGAAGCCCTACAACCTTAAAACTGATATCCTACTTAGCTTTCTCTACTGAACTATGCCTGGATTTTCCAGCAGAAAAACCTTGACTATAACTACCTGTTACTATACTTGGGCCGCTACCTCGCCTCTTACTCCCTTCTATCGAGCGGATCGGCTGATCACGAGATCCACTCGACCAATGAAAGGCATCAAGATCCCTGTGAAAGCAGGGAGCCAGGGAGCCCCACTTTCCCCTCCAGAGTTGTTCCAGTGACCCAGCCTTCTCCATTCCATTCACCTAGTCCCTCAGCCAGTCAGGAGCGAATTAATGGAACGGTTCTAGACTTTGCAAGCGGGATTCCTCACTCCATCCATAAGGAGCAAGTCCGCTTATAATGTCCATATGATGAGCAATCCGGGAATGCAGACTACAGGCGTCCATGTTCCAGAGCACATACATCATCATAATAATAGTGATTCCAATTTGTATGAAAGTGCAATATGTAATGACATAAATAAAATGAAGATATATATATGCAAGAATTAAGACTAAGAGTACTTGCGCATATCATTCACTAATAGTTAATGGGCGATTCTACAGAAAAGTAGCACTTTTGGGTTTTTGTCAATAATTCAGTCCGTATTGAAAACCTTAATATTTTTCCTTTTAGCGCGGTTCCTCCCTCCCCCATAGGGAGGAACCCCGCTTATAAGGTTGATACAATGAAACAATCCGGAAGTGCCGACAAGAAAATTTCGCGTTTCAGAACCCCTAGAGACCGAAAATAACGGTGGTTCAAATTTGTATATATATATGTATATATATATATATATATATATATATATATATATATATATATATACTTGTCTGTTCGCTCATTTCTGGCTTCCCTGATGGTCCGATTTTGATGAAATTTGGTACAAAAATCAGTCGTCCAATTTGAAAGGTCAAGTTCGTTAACCAGCAAAATCCGCCCACTGGAAGATGGCGTTTGGGGCGAAATTCGCGCAGAAAAAATCGTAACGCTTACGTTTTTGAGTTCATAAGCTTGTAAGTACTCCTTTTATAGGCTTCTTGGGCTAGGAAAACGAATGAAACCATTTTCAAGGCGATAGCTTTAACCGTTTTTGAGAAAATTGGAAAAATAATTTTTGAATACCGTTTTTGGTTTGGGTACTTAGAATCACGGGATTCAGTTGAAACATTATCTGTATGTTCTACTTTCATTAAAACTAATATGTTGAAAGTTATGTTACGTTTGGAGTTAAGGAAGGGTTAGAATAAAATATTTTATGAACAGACATGAAAAGTTTTGGTAACTTTGTATACTTTCCTTAATATCTCGAAAAAGGTTGAGAATCTTCGGAAACAAAAGATTACCATTAGAAAGCTTACTAAGTGCTCTACAAAAAAGGTTCTAATGAAAGTTTTGATTAGGCGATGTCAATCGGAGAAATAAGTGCTTAAATATAAGTAATTGATTTCGCTTATTCGAACTGTTCTTTTGTCTTTGATTTTTGTACTTAGAATCATGGGCTTCAGTTGAAACATTTTCTGCATGTTTGAATTTTATCAAAACTAATATGTTGAAAATTTGGTTACGTTTGGAGTAAAGGAAGGGTTAAAATAAAATATTTCATTTTTAGACATGAAAAGTTTTGGGAACTTCGTGCATTTTCATTAATATCACTTAAACGATTCGGAATCTTGGCAAGCAAAGGATTACCCTTCGAAAGGTTACTAAATTTTCTACAAAAAATGTTTTGAAGACATTCGCGATGGGATGGTCATATTTGGAGAACTAAGTGCTTAAAACATAGGTAATTTCGTTCATTTGAACGAATCTTTTTGTGTGTTTCCTACAGTTTTTTTTTCACTGCTCGTTATTTTTGTGATTGCTTATAGTAGTCAAATGTATTAGTCAATAAAACAGGATACGTATAAATAGAAACAATATTTTGTTACAACGGTATCTTGGAATTCGAAGATGCCCTATGAATATCTAGATTACTGTACTGGTGTTGATTTCGTTCTTTAGAATTGTTTTTGGTATTTTCAGCAGTTTTTATCTATTTATTATTTTTTTTTTAATTCATTGAACGAAATCATATGAATTCAAAGGTGAGGAGCAAGGAGGCTTAGGGTGGAGTGCATTCCCAGTACAGGTATCGCCCAGTGGACCCTCGTCATCTGTAAGTTCCTTTCTAGGGTTATAAAGATAAGCTTCCAAACAACTGTAGGAATGTAGGATTTCTAACTTTTGCCAGTATCAGAACAGCCGCTCTTTACATACCACAGTGGTACAGACGTACCGGTCTGTACTAGTTGCACTCCACACGGTGGTAGTACTTGGTGTATGCCACAGCGGATCGCTCATTATAATCTTATTTTATACGTATTAAATAGGTACTTAAAAAAAGTTTATTTGTGTATAAGTGTTGCGTTATTGGGATTAGAATAAAATATTTTATTAACAGACATGAAATATTTCGGAATCTTCGTATATTGTCCTTAATTTTTTTTTTCTTTTATGGTGTATCGAAATCTGAGTCATTAGCACCATTTTTTCCTTATGAGCTTATATAATACTTAGATTTAGCTAGCAACAATATTTTACACCGCAATTAAAGTGATATGCTCTTCTTATAAACATAATATTTATATTATAATATAAACATAATACATTAATTTGTCTGACAAAAAAAAAGTCCGACCCGCAGGAACTGCTTCATCTTAGCGCGGTTCCGTTCTTATCTCAAGTGCGATTAGTGAAGGAATATAGCAGCTATCGGTAGGTATTAGCACCATTTCCCCCCCTTAATATCTTCCAAACAGTTAAGAAATCGTGGGAAGTACGATATAACCATTCAAAAGCTTACTAAATTCTCTAAAAAAAAGATTCTGAAGGAAATTTCGATGGGGCAATGTCAGTCGGAGAAGTAAGTGCTTAAAACTACGAAAGTGTTAGTTTTGTTATTTTAAACGGGGTTTTGTCACCGTTTACCTCACTTTTGTTTTTTAAGTTTATTTAACGGTGGAATGAGTATTTCATTAAAGCTGAGAAAATAAGAATCATATTGGCAATAGAGTTTTCCTAGAGTGAGCGTCGCGATGACGGGAGAGTCCCATCCGCTTAGAAAACTGTCAGTTTCCATATGTGCCGCTTTAAGCTTCTTTCTTTTTCAGATTTTATTTTATATTTTTAACGAAAGATCAAAACCTTCCGATAGCTGCTACTATTCCTTTACTAATCGCACTTCGGATAAGAACGGAACCGCGCTAAGATGATGCAGTTCCTGCGAGTCGGACTTTTTTTAGTAAGATGATAGAAAACTATTTCGAATCATACCTAGGACTGGATGATCCGTAACCATCTTTGATCTGGAGCTGGAGCTTTGCAAAGTCCTAATTCTCACTCCCCTGCCTTGTCACACTACTCGGATTTCACGCACAATTTTATCACTCCCTTGTCACAATGAAAACACAACATTTGTGAAGCGTAAACGTGGCTTTTTTATTTTTCAGTCAGCTATTTAAGAATCTCAATGTACACAAAAACGAATGATTTCAGTTTGATTTTGATTTCTGGAAAGAGACGATGTGCTTTGAAAGTTTTTTAAAATAAAATGACGAGTTGTAATAATTGTTTATCACTCTCCTGTTCTTCATAAAAAGTCAGATGATTTTACTTCCTGTGATTTTTGATAACATTGTTTGATAAGTAGTCCAAAACACTTTATTTAGATGTCATTAAAGGATTTTCATTATAAACAGGGTGCAGGGCCCCCACCTCTCAGAGCCGGGCCCAGACCAAGGGCCGCCACATCCCAGCGCCGGGCCCAGACCAAGGGCCCCCACCTCTCAGCGCCGGGCCCAGACCAAGGGCCCCCACCTCTCAGCGCCGGGCCCAGACCAAGGGCCCCCACCTCTCAGCGCCGGGCCCAGACCAAGGGCCCCCACCTCTCAGAGCCGGGCCCAGGACCAGATCACGGGCCCCCACCTCTCAGAGCCGGGCTCAGACCAAGGGCCGCCACATCCCAGCGCCGGGCCCAGACCAAGGGCCCCCACCTCTCAGAGCCGGGCCCAGGACCAGATCACGGGCCCCCACCTCTCAGAGCCGGGCTCAGACCAAGGGCCGCCACATCCCAGCGCCTGGCCCAGACTAAGGGCCCCCACCTCTCAGAGCCGGGCCCAGGACCAGATCACGGGCCCCCACCTCTCAGAGCCGGGCACAGACCAAGGGCCGCCACATCCCAGCGCCGGGCCCAGACCAAGGGCCCCCACCTCTCAGAGCCGGGCCCAGACCAAGGGCCGCCACATCCCAGCGCCGGGCTCAGACCAAGGGCCGCCACATCCCAGCGCCTGGCTCAGACCAAGGGCCGCCACATCCCAGCGCCGGGCCCAGACCAAGGGCCGCCACATCCCAGCGCCGGGCCCAGACCAAGGGCCGCCACATCCCAGCGCCGGGCCCAGACCAAGGGCCCCCACCTCTCAGAGCCGGGCCCAGACCAAGGGCCCCCACCTCTCAGCGCCGGGCTCAGACCAAGGGCCCCCACCTCTCAGAGCCGGGCCCAGGACCAGATCACGGGCCCCCATTTCTCAGAGCCAGATTGGAAATTCTAGTACTTTGATATAGGACTTTGGACATTTTAAAATGATTTTCATCTTGAGTTTTGAGCTAAATGAGAATAAAAGCCGTCAATCGGTGCAGTGACCTTTGGTACTTGTAGTTCTATTAAGACTCCTAATGACATATACTATTCTAGGACTGCACAATTATTTTTTATCTGTTTTGTCGTTTATGTACATTAAAAAAATAAAGATCCCTTTCAAATAAATATAGGCTACCCCCTTCTATATTTCTAAACCCCATTCTTTTTACAAGCTCATAACCTATACAATTTTTCCCAATTAGCGAGGCCCCCAATTAGTGAGAAGAATAAATACTTGTGTTGCAAGTTCATAGTTGAACTTGAATAAAGTTCATATAGACAGCTGATCGATAGCCCATATGGAAACACTTGTGTTGCAAGTTCATATAGACAGCTGATCGATTACCCATATGGAAACACTTGTGTTTTCCTGTTATGGACTGATGAACAAATTGCTACTCACGTAACATGTTTGTAACGCACAGAATTCACAACAAATGCTTGAAATTTCCTTCTGTTGCTTCGAATCTTGGATGAACATGGATCATGGAGTCCCGTCCTCAGGCTGGTGTCGAATAGTTTCCCTGGTGTCCATCATAAGCCGACGAGAATTCCGGGATGGCTTCTGCAGAAACCAATTGTTGTAACGCCTCAAAGATTTCAGTTCGGGGTAACATGAAGACCATGGAAGAGGTCCTCCTCTGCCTAGTACCTACAATCTGATAAACACCCATCATGCATATAACACATACTTGGAAGTATTTGCAGCGACACATAAGTCTGGAAGGGTGTTCAGGATTCTGGGTCTGTAGACGCCACTTCAGAAGGGCTCAGGGGAAGAAGGGTCTAAGTCACTTCAGAAGGGCTCAGGGGAAGAAGGGTATAAGTCACTACAGAAGGGCTCAAGGGAAGAAGGGTCTAAGTCACTACAGAAGGGCTCAGGGTAAGAAGGGTCTAAGTCACTTCAGAAGGGCTCAGGGGAAGAAGGGTCTAAGTCACTTCAGAAGGGCTCAGTGGAAGAAGGGTCTAAGTCACTTCAGAAGGGCTCAGGGGAAGAAGGGTCTAAGTCACTTCAGAAGGGATCAGGGGAAGAAGGGTCTAAGTCACTTCAGAAGGTCTCAGGGGAAGAAGGATCTAAGTCACTTCAGAAGGGCTCAGGGGAAGAAGGGTCAAAGTCACTTCAGAAGGGCTCAGGGGAAGAAGGGTCTAAGACTCAAAACTATATTACTTAGAAAGCATTTATTGATTTTATCATTGAAACTAACTCATTAAGAATGTAAGTGGAGCTTTTCAATTTAAAGTTTTGTTGTTTTATCATGTAAATATAAGAAGTTGTAAAGAGGGCATCAAAAACTGGAGGCAAGTCTGGATGTTATTATACCTGCTTATTGTTTGTATAGAAAAACTGGAGGCAAGTCTGGACCATGTTAATATACCTGCTTATTGTTCGTATAGAAAAACTGGAGGCAAGTCTGGACCATGTTAATATACCTGCTTATTGTTTGTATAGAAAAACTGGAGGCAAGTCTGGACCATGTTAATATACCTGCTTATTGTTCGTATAGAAAAACTGGAGGCAAGTCTGGACCATGTTAATATACCTGCTTATTGTTCGTATAGAAAAACTCGTGGCAAGTCTGGACCATGTTAATATACCTGCTTATTGTTCGTATAGAAAAACTGGAGGCAAGTCTGGACCATGTTAATATACCTGCTTATTGTTCGTATAGAAAAACTCGTGGCAAGTCTGGACCATGTTAATATACCTGCTTATTGTTCGTATAGAAAAACTGGAGGCAAGTCTGGACCATGTTAATATACCTGCTTATTCCTTGTATAGAAAAACTGGAGGCAAGTCTGGACCATGTTAATATACCTGCTTATTGTTTGTACAGAAAATTCGAGCATGTCTGGACTATTAATATACCTGCTTATTGTTCGTATAGAAAAACTCGTGGCAAGTCTGGACCATGTTAGTATACCTGCTTATTGTTTGTATAGAAAAACTGGAGGCAAGTCTGGACCATGTTAATATACCTGCTTATTGTTCGTATAGAAAAACTCGTGGCAAGTCTGGACCATGTTAGTATACCTGCTTATTGTTTGTATAGAAAAACTGGAGGCAAGTCTGGACCATGTTAATATACCTGCTTATTGTTCGTATAGAAAAACTCGTGGCAAGTCTGGACCATGTTAATATACCTGCTTATTGTTTGTATTGAAAAACTGGAGGCAAGTCTGGACCATGTTAATATACCTGCTTATTGTTCGTATAGAAAAACTCGTGGCAAGTCTGGACCATGTTAATATACCTGCTTATTGTTTGTATTGAAAAACTGGAGGCAAGTCTGGACCATGTTAATATACCTGCTTATTGTTCGTATAGAAAAACTGGAGGCAAGTCTGGACCATGTTAGTATACCTGCTTATTGTTCGTATAGAAAAACTGGAGGCAAGTCTGGACCATGTTAATATACCTGCTTATTGTTTGTATAGAAAAACTGGAGGCAAGTCTGGACCATGTTAATATACCTGCTTATTGTTCGTATAGAAAAACTCGTGGCAAGTCTGGACCATGTTAATATACCTGCATATTGTTTGTATAGAAAAACTCGTGGCAAGTCTGGACTATTAATATACCTGCTTATTGTTTGTATAGAAAAACTGGAGGCAAGTCTGGACCATGTTAATATACCAGCTTATTGTTCGTATAGAAAAACTCGTGGCAAGTCTGGACCATGTTAGTATACCTGCTTATTGTTTGTATAGAAAAACTGGAGGCAAGTCTGGACCATGTTAATATACCTGCTTATTGTTCGTATAGAAAAACTCGTGGCAAGTCTGGACCATGTTAATATACCTGCTTATTGTTTGTATTGAAAAACTGGAGGCAAGTCTGGACCATGTTAATATACCTGCTTATTGTTCGTATAGAAAAACTGGAGGCAAGTCTGGACCATGTTAATATACCTGCTTATTGTTCGTATAGAAAAACTCGTGGCAAGTCTGGACCATGTTAATATACCTGCTTATTGTTCGTATAGAAAAACTGGAGGCAAGTCTGGACCATGTTAATATACCTGCTTATTGTTCGTATAGAAAAACTCGTGGCAAGTCTGGACCATGTTAATATACCTGCTTATTGTTCGTATAGAAAAACTGGAGGCAAGTCTGGACCATGTTAATATACCTGCTTATTCCTTGTATAGAAAAACTGGAGGCAAGTCTGGACCCTGTTAATATACCTGCTTATTGTTTGTACAGAAAATTCGAGCATGTCTGGACTATTAATATACCTGCTTATTGTTCGTATAGAAAAACTCGTGGCAAGTCTGGACCATGTTAGTATACCTGCTTATTGTTTGTATAGAAAAACTGGAGGCAAGTCTGGACCATGTTAATATACCTGCTTATTGTTCGTATAGAAAAACTCGTGGCAAGTCTGGACCATGTTAGTATACCTGCTTATTGTTTGTATAGAAAAACTGGAGGCAAGTCTGGACCATGTTAATATACCTGCTTATTGTTCGTATAGAAAAACTCGTGGCAAGTCTGGACCATGTTAATATACCTGCTTATTGTTTGTATTGAAAAACTGGAGGCAAGTCTGGACCATGTTAATATACCTGCTTATTGTTCGTATAGAAAAACTCGTGGCAAGTCTGGACCATGTTAATATACCTGCTTATTGTTTGTATTGAAAAACTGGAGGCAAGTCTGGACCATGTTAATATACCTGCTTATTGTTCGTATAGAAAAACTGGAGGCAAGTCTGGACCATGTTAGTATACCTGCTTATTGTTCGTATAGAAAAACTGGAGGCAAGTCTGGACCATGTTAATATACCTGCTTATTGTTTGTATAGAAAAACTGGAGGCAAGTCTGGACCATGTTAATATACCTGCTTATTGTTCGTATAGAAAAACTCCTGGCAAGTCTGGACCATGTTAATATACCTGCATATTGTTTGTATAGAAAAACTCGTGGCAAGTCTGGACTATTAATATACCTGCTTATTGTTTGTATAGAAAAACTGGAGGCAAGTCTGGACCATGTTAATATACCAGCTTATTGTTCGTATAGAAAAACTCGTGGCAAGTCTGGACCATGTTAGTATACCTGCTTATTGTTTGTATAGAAAAACTGGAGGCAAGTCTGGACCATGTTAATATACCTGCTTATTGTTCGTATAGAAAAACTCGTGGCAAGTCTGGACCATGTTAATATACCTGCTTATTGTTTGTATTGAAAAACTGGAGGCAAGTCTGGACCATGTTAATATACCTGCTTATTGTTCGTATAGAAAAACTCGTGGCAAGTCTGGACCATGTTAATATACCTGCTTATTGTTTGTATTGAAAAACTGGAGGCAAGTCTGGACCATGTTAATATACCTGCTTATTGTTTGTATAGAAAAACTCGTGGCAAGTCTGGACTATTAATATACCTGCTTATTGTTTGTATAGAAAAACTCGTGGCAAGTCTGGACCATGTTAATATACCTGCTTATTGTTTGTATAGAAAAACTGGAGGCAAGTCTGGACCATGTTAATATACCTGCTTATTGTTTGTATAGAAAAACTGGAGGCAAGTCTGGACCATGTTAATATACCTGCATATTGTTTGTATAGAAAAACTCGTGGCAAGTCTGGACCATGTTAATATACCTGCTTATTGTTCGTATAGAAAAACTGGAGGCAAGTCTGGACCATGTTAATATACCTGCTTATTGTTTGTATAGAAAAACTCGTGGCAAGTCTGGACCATGTTAATATACCTGCTTATTGTTTGTATAGAAAAACTGGAGGCAAGTCTGGACTATTAATATACCTGCTTATTGTTTGTATAGAAAAACTCGTGGCAAGTCTGGACCATGTTAATATACCTGCTTATTGTTCGTATAGAAAAACTGGAGGCAAGTCTGGACCATGTTAATATACCTGCTTATTGTTTGTATAGAAAAACTCGTGGCAAGTCTGGACCATGTTAATATACCTGCTTATTGTTTGTATAGAAAAACTGGAGGCAAGTCTGGACCATGTTAATATACCTGCTTATTGTTTGTATAGAAAAACTCGTGGCAAGTCTGGACCATGTTAATATACCTGCTTATTGTTCGTATAGAAAAACTCGTGGCAAGTCTGGACCATGTTAATATACCTGCTTATTGTTTGTATAGAAAAACTCGTGGCAAGTCTGGACCATGTTAATATACCTGCTTATTGTTCGTATAGAAAAACTGGAGGCAAGTCTGGACCATGTTAATATACCTGCTTATTGTTTGTATAGAAAAACTCGTGGCAAGTCTGGACCATGTTAATATACCTGCTTATTGTTTGTATAGAAAAACTGGAGGCAAGTCTGGACCATGTTAATATACCTGCTTATTGTTCGTATAGAAAAACTGGAGGCAAGTCTGGACCATGTTAATATACCTGCTTATTGTTCGTATAGAAACACTGGAGGCAAGTCTGGACCATGTTAATATACCTGCTTATTGTTTGTATAGAAAAACTGGAGGCAAGTCTGGACCATGTTAATATACCTGCTTATTGTTTGTATAGAAAAACTGGAGGCAAGTCTGGACCATGTTAATATACCTGCTTATTGTTTGTATAGAAAAACTCGTGGCAAGTCTGGACCATGTTAGTATTCCTGCTTATTGTTCGTATAGAAAAACTGGAGGCAAGTCTGGACCATGTTAATATACCTGCTTATTGTTCGTATAGAAAAACTGGAGGCAAGTCTGGACCATGTTAGTATACCTGCTTATTGTTCGTATAGAAAAACTGGAGGCAAGTCTGGACCATGTTAATATACCTGCTTATTGTTTGTATAGAAAAACTGGAGGCAAGTCTGGACCATGTTAATATACCTGCTTATTGTTCGTATAGAAAAACTCGTGGCAAGTCTGGACCATGTTAATATACCTGCTTATTGTTTGTATAGAAAAACTCGTGGCAAGTCTGGACTATTAATATACCTGCTTATTGTTTGTATAGAAAAACTCGTGGCAAGTCTGGACCATGTTAATATACCTGCTTATTGTTTGTATAGAAAAACTGGAGGCAAGTCTGGACCATGTTAATATACCTGCTTATTGTTTGTATAGAAAAACTGGAGGCAGGTCTGGACCATGTTAATATACCTGCATATTGTTTGTATAGAAAAACTCGTGGCAAGTCTGGACCATGTTAATATACCTGCTTATTGTTCGTATAGAAAAACTGGAGGCAAGTCTGGACCATGTTAATATACCTGCTTATTGTTCGTATAGAAAAACTGGAGGCAAGTCTGGACCATGTTAATATACCTGCTTATTGTTCGTATAGAAAAACTGGAGGCAAGTCTGGACCATGTTAATATACCTGCTTATTGTTCGTATAGAGAACTGGAGGCAAGTCTGGACCATGTTAATATACCTGCTTATTGTTCGTATAGAAAAACTGGAGGCAAGTCTGGACCATGTTAATATACCTGCTTATTGTTTGTATAGAAAAACTCGTGGCAAGTCTGGACCATGTTAATATACCTGCTTATTGTTTGTATAGAAAAACTGGAGGCAAGTCTGGACCATGTTAATATACCTGCTTATTGTTTGTATAGAAAAACTCGTGGCAAGTCTGGACCATGTTAATATACCTGCTTATTGCTCGTATAGAAAAACTGGAGGCAAGTCTGGACCATGTTAATATACCTGCTTATTGTTTGTATAGAAAAACTGGAGGCAAGTCTGGACCATGTTAATATACCTGCTTATTGTTTGTATAGAAAAACTCGAGCATGTCTGGACTATTAATATACCTGCTTATTGTTCGTATAGAAAAACTCGTGGCAAGTCTGGACCATGTTAGTATACCTGCTTATTGTTTGTATAGAAAAACTGGAGGCAAGTCTGGACCATGTTAT
Organism: Gonocerus acuteangulatus; assembly: GCA_946811695.1. NCBI lineage: Eukaryota > Metazoa > Arthropoda > Insecta > Hemiptera > Coreidae > Gonocerus > Gonocerus acuteangulatus. Next base: position 94,325,463 of record OX328128.1, on the reverse strand, counting down.
TATACCTGCTTATTGTCTGTATAGAAAAACTCGTGGCAAGTCTGGACCATGTTAATATACCTGCTTATTGTTTGTATAGAAAAACTGGAGGCAAGTCTGGACCATGTTAATATACCTGCATATTGTTTGTATAGAAAAACTGGAGGCAAGTCTGGACCATGTTAGTATACCTGCTTATTGTTTGTATAGAAAAACTGGAGGCAAGTCTGGCCCATGTTAATATACCTGCTTATTGTTTGTATAGAAAAACTGGAGGCAAGTCTGGACCATGTTAATATACCTGCTTATTGTTTGTATAGAAAAACTCGTGGCAAGTCTGGACCATGTTAATATACCTGCTTATTGTTTGTATAGAAAAACTGGAGGCAAGTCTGGACCATGTTAGTATACCTGCTTATTGTTTGTATAGAAAAACTGGAGGCAAGTCTGGACCATGTTAATATACCTGCTTATTGTTTGTATAGAAAAACTCGTGGCAAGTCTGGACCATGTTAATATACCTGCTTATTGTTTGTATAGAAAAACTGGAGGCAAGTCTGGACCATGTTAATATACCTGCTTATTGTTTGTATAGAAAAACTGGAGGCAAGTCTGGACCATGTTAATATACCTGCTTATTGTTTGTATAGAAAAACTCGTGGCAAGTCTGGACCATGTTAATATACCTGCTTATTGTTTGTATAGAAAAACTGGAGGCAAGTCTGGACCATGTTAATATACCTGCTTATTGTTTGTATAGAAAAACTGGAGGCAAGTCTGGACCATGTTAATATACCTGCTTATTGTTTGTATAGAAAAACTCGTGGCAAGTCTGGACCATGTTAATATACCTGCTTATTGTTTGTATAGAAAAACTCGTGGCAAGTCTGGACCATGTTAATATACCTGCTTATTGTTTGTATAGAAAAACTCGTGGCAAGTCTGGACCATGTTAATATACCTGCTTATTGTTTGTATAGAAAAACTGGAGGCAAGTCTGGACCATGTTAATATACCTGCTTATTGTTTGTATAGAAAAACTCGTGGCAAGTCTGGACCATGTTAATATACCTGCATATTGTTTGTATAGAAAAACTGGAGGCAAGTCTGGACCATGTTAATATACCTGCTTATTGTTTGTATAGAAAAACTGGAGGCAAGTCTGGACCATGTTAATATACCTGCTTATTGTTTGTATAGAAAAACTCGTGGCAAGTCTGGACCATGTTAATATACCTGCTTATTGTTTGTATAGAAAAACTGGAGGCAAGTCTGGACCATGTTAATATACCTGCTTATTGTTTGTATAGAAAAACTGGAGGCAAGTCTGGACCATGTTAATATACCTGCTTATTGTTTGTATAGAAAAACTGGAGGCAAGTCTGGACCATGTTAATATACCTGCTTATTGTTTGTATAGAAAAACTGGAGGCAAGTCTGGACCATGTTAATATACCTGCTTATTGTTTGTATAGAAAAACTGGAGGCTAGTCTGGACCATGTTAATATACCTGCTTATTGTTTGTATAGAAAAACTCGAGCATGTCTGGACTATTAATATACCTGCTTATTGTTTGTATAGAAAAAGAAACTAGTTTACTTGCAGATATTAATCAATTTAAAAGGTATTAGCAATATACATGTTGGATACAGTGTTTTCGATTCAGTTTTCCTGCAAAGGCAAAGATGATAGATATTGATTGGCATATTCTTCACAACATTTGTAAACATGTCTAAAGTCTTTAAATTTAGTCTTCAGTATCGGAATAAAAACTGGAAAAAGCCCACTGCTGTTAGATAAGGTGCTAAGACAACCTTTTTTCTAACAACATCAACTTCAAACACAGCTGACATGCCCCTTCATTCCCTGTAGTGCTTAGACTTAGCCCCTTTTTTCCCTGTAGTGCTCAGACTTAGCCCTTTCTTTCCCTGTAGGGCTCAGACTTAGCCCTTTCTTTCCCTGTAGTGCTCAGACTTAGCCCTTTCTTTCCCTGTAGTGCTCAGGCTTAGCCCTTTCTTTCCCTGTAGTGCTCAGGCTTAGCCCTTTCTTTCCCTGTAGTGCTCAGACTTAGCCCTTTCTTTCCCTGTAGTGCTCAGACTTAGCCCTTTCTTTCCCTGTAGTGCTCAGACTTAGCCCTTTCTTTCCCAGTAGTGCTCAGGCTTAGCCCTTTCTTTCCCTGTAGTGCTCAGACTTGGCCCTTTCTTTCCCTGTAGTGCTCAGACTTAGCCCTTTCTTTCCCTGTAGTGCTCAGACTTAGCCCTTTCTTTCCCTGTAGTGCTCAGACTTAGCCCTTTCTTTCCCTGTAGTGCTCAGACGTAGCCCTTTCTTTTCCTCCACAGGAAATTATCTTTTGCTTATTTAAAGGAACTAGCCTTTTCTTTTACCTGAGCCGTTTGTACACAAGATAGTATTCCTATCAAGCTAGCAGTTGCCGTGCTTAACTCAATTTCGATTATTTTTACCGCCCCTTTTAGCGCGGTTCCTCCCTCCCTCCGTAGGGAGGATCCCGCTTATAAGGTAGATCTCATGACGCAATCCGGAAGTGACGACTAGAAACTTTCTCGTTTCAGACCCCATAGATAACGAAAATATGGGTGGTTCAAATTTATATATATATATATATATATATATATATATATATATATATATATGTGTGTGTATGTCGGTTCGCTCTCTGGCCGATTTTGATGACATTTAGTACAAAAATCTTTCGTCTAATTTGAAAGGTCAAGTTCGTTAACCAGCAAAATCCGCCCACCGGAAGATGGTGGGGGTGAAATTCCTGCAAAAAAATCGTAACGGTTACGTTTTTGAGTTTATATGCATGCAGTTACTTGTTTTATAGGTTTCTTAACATAAGAAAACGAATGAAACCATTTTTAAGGCGATATCTGTAACAGTTTTTGAGAAGAGTGAAACAAATGTTTTTGTAAGTCATTATTTTTTGTAGGTAATTAGAATCGCAGGATTCAATTGAAATACGGTGCTTAAATCAATTCGATTTTTTTTACTTAGCCCCTTTTTCACCTGTACCTTTCACTTGTAAGCCTTGTGGATCAACCAGACAGCAAACTAAGATCCCTCGACCACAATATGAAGATAAAGAGCTGTACAAACCTGATCGTTGTGGAAATTTCGCCTGTGAACAAAACGGACGAGAGCAACAATAGATCCGCTGTTTGTGCTGCCAACTATAAACACAGGTGCTCCCATGGTAATCTGCACGCAGCAGCTCCCCTTCATACTGTGCAGTGCCATGTACCAGATTCCATCATCAGTTGCCCGTACGCAGGATGTGCGAAAACACATACTACACTGTACCATGTCGCCATCTCAAGATACGATACATAACTACCTCTATGATGCATACAGTAATGCAGTGGTAACTACCTCTATGATGCATACAGTAATGCAGTAGTAACTACCTCTATGATGCATACAGTAATGCAGTAGTAACTACCTCTATGATGCATACAGTAATGCAGTGGTAACTACCTCTATGATGCATACAGTAATGCAGTAGTAACTACCTCTATGATGCATACAGTAATGCAGTAGTAACTACCTCTATGATGCATACAGTAATGCAGTAGTAACTACCTCTATGATGCATACAGTAATGCAGTAGTAACTACCTCTATGATGCATACAGTAATGCAGTGGTAACTACCTCTATGATGCATACAGTAATGCAGTGGTAACTACCTCTATGATGCATACAGCAATGCAGTAGTAACTACCTCTATGATGCATACAGTAATGCAGTAGTAACTACCTCTATGATGCATACAGTAATGCAGTAGTAACTACCTCTATGATGCATACAGTAATGCAGTAGTAACTACCTCTATGATGCATACAGTAATGCAGTGGTAACTACCTCTATGATGCATACAGCAATGTAGTGGTAACTACCTCTATGATGCATACAGCAATGTAGTGGTAACGACCTCTATGATGCATACAGCAATGTAGTGGTAACTACCTCTATGATGGATACAGCAATGCAGTGGTAACTACCTCTATGATGCATACAGCAATCTAGTGGTAACTACCTCTATGATGGATACAGCAATGTAGTGGTAACTACCTCTATGATGCATAAAGTAATGCAGTAGTAACTACCTCTATGATGCATACAGCAATGCAGTGGTAGCTACCTCTATGATGCATACAGCAATGCAGTGGTAACTACCTCTATGATGCATACAGCAATGCAGTGGTAACTACCTCTATGATGCATACAGCAATGCAGTGGTAACTACCTCTATGATGCAGGCAGTAATGCAGTGGTAACTACCTCTATGATGCATACAGCAATGCAGTGGTAACTACCTCTATGATGCATACAGTAATGCAGTGGTAACTACCTCTATGATGCATACAGTAATGCAGTGGTAACTACCTCTATGATGCATACAGCAATGCAGTGGTAACTACCTCTATGATGCATACAGCAATGCAGTGGTAACTACCTCTATGATGCATACAGTAATGCAGTAGTAACTACCTCTATGATGCATAAAGTAATGCAGTAGTAACTACCTCTATGATGCATACAGTAATGCAGTGGTAACTACCTCTATGATGCATACAGTAATGCAGTGGTAACTACCTCTATGATGCATAAAGTAATGCAGTAGTAACTACCTCTATGATGCATACAGCAATGCAGTGGTAACTACCTCTATGATGCATAAAGTAATGCAGTGGTAACTACCTCTATGATGCATACAGTAATGCAGTGGTAACTACCTCTATGATGCATACAGCAATGCAGTGGTAACTACCTCTATGATGCATACAGCAATGCAGTGGTAACTACCTCTATGATGCATACAGCAATGCAGTGGTAACTACCTCTATGATGCATACAGTAATGCAGTGGTAACTACCTCTATGATGCATACAGTAATGCAGTGGTAACTACCTCTATGATGCATACAGCAATGCAGTGGTAACTACCTCTATGATGCATACAGCAATGCAGTGGTAACTACTTTTATGATGCATACAGCAATGTAGTGGTAACTACCTCTATGATGCATACATCAATGTAGTGGTAACTACCTCTATGATGCATACAGCAATGTAGTGGTAACTACCTCTATGATGCATACAGTAATGCAGTGGTAACTACCTCTATGATGCATACAGTAATGCAGTGGTAACTACCTCTATGATGCATAAAGTAATGCAGTAGTAACTACCTCTATGATGCATACAGCAATGCAGTGGTAACTACCTCTATGATGCATACAGCAATGCAGTAGTAACTACCTCTATGATGCATACAGCAATGTAGTGGTAGCTACCTCTATGATGCATACAACAATGCAGTGGAAACTACCTCTATGATGCATACAGTAATGCAGTGATGACTACCTCTATGATGCATACGGTAATGCAGTGGTAACTACCTCTATGATGCATACAGTAATACAGTGGTAACTACCTCTATGATGCATACAGTAATGCAGTGGTAACTACCTCTATGATGCATACAGCAATGCAGTGGTAACTACCTCTATGATGCATACAGTAATGCAGTGATGACTACCTCTATGATGCATACAGTAATGCAGTGGTAACTACCTCTATGATGCATACAGCAATGCCGTGGTAACTACCTCATTGATGCATACAGTAATGAAGTGGTAACTACCTCTATGATGCATACAGCAATGCAGTGGTAGCTACCTCTATGATGCATGGCTGTCAGCCACCTTTGCTTCTCCTTGACTATTAGCACCGGAGAAGCATGTCTGCCAGTCACCTTTGCTTCTTCTTGACTATTAGCGCCGGGGAAGCATGTCTGCCAGTCACCTTTGCTTCTTCTTGACTATAAGCGCCGGGGAAGCATGGCTGCTAGCCACCTTTGCTTCGCATTGACTATTAGCACCGGGGAAGCATGGCTGCCAGCCACGTTTGCTTCTCCTTGACTATTAGCGCCGGGGAAGCATGTCTGCCAGTCACCTTTGCTTCTTCTTAACTGTTAGCGCCGGGGAAGCATGGCTACCAGCCACCTTTGCTTCTCCTTGACTATTAGCGCCGGGGAAGCATGGCTACCAGTCACCTTTGCTTCTCCTTGACTATTAGCGCCGGGGAAACATGGCTACCAGTCACCTTTGCTTCTCCTTGACTATTAGCGCCGGGGAAGCATGGCTACTAGCCACCTTTGCTTCTCCTTGACTATTAGAGCCGGGGAAGCATGGCTATCGGCCACCTTTGCTTCTCCTTGACTATTAGCGCCGGGGAAGCATGGCTACCAGTCACCTTTGCTTCTCCTTGACTATTAGCGCCGAAGAAGCATGGCTACCAGCCACCTTTGCTTCTCCTTGACTATTAGCGCCGGGGAAGCATGGCTACCAGTCACCTTTGCTTCTCCTTGACTATTAGCGCCGGGGAAGAATCTCTACCTGCCACCTTTGCTTCTCCTTGACTATTAGCGCCGGGGAAACATGGCTACCAGTCACCTTTGCTTCTCCTTGACTATTAGCGCCGGGGAAGCATGGCTATAGGCCACCTTTGCTTCTCCTTGACTATTAGCGCCGGGGAAGCATGGCTACCAGTCACCTTTGCTTCTCCTTGACTATTAGAGCCGGGGAAGCATGGCTATCGGCCACCTTTGCTTCTCCTTGGCTATTAGCGCCGGGGAAGCATGGCTACCAGTCACCTTTGCTTCTCCTTGACTATTAGAGCCGGGGAAGCATGGCTATCGGCCACCTTTGCTTCTCCTTGACTATTAGGGCCGGGGTAGCATGGCTACCAGCCACCTTTGCTTCTCCTTCACTATTAGCGCCGGGGAAGCATGGCTACCAGCCACCTTTGCTTCTCCTTGACTGTTAGCGCCGGGGAAGCATGGCTGCCAGCCACCTTTGCTTCTCCTTGACTATTAGCGCCGGGGAAGCATGGCTGCCAGCCACCTTTCTTCTTGACTATTAGCGCCGGGGAAGCATGGCTGCCAGCCACCTTTGCTTTTTCTTGACTATTAGCGCTGGGGAAGCATGGCTACCAGCCACCTTTGCTTCTCCTTGACTATTAGCGCCGGGGAAGCATGGCTACCAGTCACCTTTGCTTCTCCTTGACTATTAGCGCCGGGGAAGCATGTCTGCCAGCCACCTTAGCTTCTCCTTGACTATTAGCGCTGTGGAAGCATGGCTACCAGCCACCTTTGCTTCTCCTTGACTATTAGCGCCGGGGAAGCATGGCTACCAGTCACCTTTGCTTCTCCTTGACTATTAGCGCCGGGTAAGAATCGCTACCTGCCACCTTTGCTTCTCCTTGACTATTAGCGCCGGAGAAGCATGGCTACCAGCCACCTTTGCTTCTCCTTGACTATTAGCACCGGGGAAGCATGGCTACCAGCCACCTTTGCTTCTCCTTGACTATGAGCGCCGGGGAAACATGGCTACCAGTCACCTTTGCTTCTCCTTGACTATTAGCGCCGGGGTAGCATGGCTACCAGTCACCTTTGCTTCTCCTTGACTATTAGAGCCGGGGAAGCATGGCTATCGGCCACCTTTGCTTCTCCTTGACTATTAGGGCCGGGGTAGCATGGCTACCAGCCACCTTTGCTTCTCCTTCACTATTAGCGCCGGGGAAGCATGGCTACCAGCCACCTTTGCTTCTCCTTGACTGTTAGCGCCGGGGAAGCATGGCTGCCAGCCACCTTTGCTTCTCCTTGACTATTAGCGCCGGGGAAGCATGGCTGCCAGCCACCTTTCTTCTTGACTATTAGCGCCGGGGAAGCATGGCTGCCAGCCACCTTTGCTTTTTCTTGACTATTAGCGCTGGGGAAGCATGGCTACCAGCCACCTTTGCTTCTCCTTGACAATTAGCGCCGGGGAAGCATGGCTGCCAGCCACCTTTGCTTCTCCTTGACTATTAGCGCCGGGGAAGCATGTCTGCCAGTCACCTTTGCTTCTCCTTGACTATTAGCGCCGGGGTAGCATGTCTGCCAGTCACCTTTGCTTCTCCTTGACTATTAGCGCCGGGGTAGCATGGCCACCAGTCACCTTTGCTTCTCCTTGACTATTAGAGCCGGGGAAGCATGGCTATCGGCCACCTTTGCTTCTCCTTGACTATTAGGGCCGGGGTAGCATGGCTACCAGCCACCTTTGCTTCTCCTTCACTATTAGCGCCGGGGAAGCATGGCTACCAGCCACCTTTGCTTCTCCTTGACTGTTAGCGCCGGGGAAGCATGGCTGCCAGCCACCTTTGCTTCTCCTTGACTATTAGCGCCGGGGAAGCATGGCTGCCAGCCACCTTTCTTCTTGACTATTAGCGCCGGGGAAGCATGGCTGCCAGCCACCTTTGCTTTTTCTTGACTATTAGCGCTGGGGAAGCATGGCTACCAGCCACCTTTGCTTCTCCTTGACAATTAGCGCCGGGGAAGCATGACTGCCGGTCACCTTTGCTTCTCCTTGACTATTTGCGCCGGGGAAGCATGGCTGCCAGCCACCTTTGCTTCTCCTTGACTATTAGCGCCGGGGAAGCATGTCTGCCAGTCACCTTTGCTTCTCCTTGACTATTAGCGCCGGGGAAGCATGTCTGCCAGCCACCTTAGCTTCTCCTTGACTATTAGCGCTGTGGAAGCATGGCTACCAGTCACCTTTCCTTCTCCTTGACTATTAGCGCCGGGGAAGCATGGCTACCAGTCACCTTTGCTTCTCCTTGACTATTAGCGCCGGGGAAGAATCGCTACCTGCCACCTTTGCTTCTCCTTGACTATTAGCGCCGGAGAAGCATGGCTACCAGCCACCTTTGCTTCTCCTTGACTATTAGCACCGGGGAAGCATGGCTACCAGCCACCTTTGCTTCTCCTTGACTATTAGCGCCGGGGAAACATGGCTACCAGTCACCTTTGCTTCTCCTTGACTATTAGCGCCGGGGAAGCATGGCTATAGGCCACCTTTGCTTCTCCTTGACTATTAGCGCCGGGGAAGCATGGCTACCAGTCACCTTTGCTTCTCCTTGACTATTAGCGCCGGGGAAGCATGGCTATCAGTCACCTTTGCTTCTCCTTGGTTATTAGCGCCGGGGAAGCATGGCTACCAGTCACCTTTGCTTCTCCTTGACTATTAGAGCCGGGGAAGCATGGCTATCGGCCACCTTTGCTTCTCCTTGACTATTAGGGCCGGGGTAGCATGGCTACCAGCCACCTTTGCTTCTCCTTCACTATTAGCGCCGGGGAAGCATGGCTACCAGCCACCTTTGCTTCTCCTTGACTGTTAGCGCCGGGGAAGCATGGCTGCCAGCCACCTTTGCTTCTCCTTGACTATTAGCGCCTGGGAAGCATGGCTGCCAGCCACCTTTCTTCTTGAATATTAGCGCCGGGGAAGCATGGCTGCCAGCCACCTTTGCTTTTTCTTGACTATTATTGCTGGGGAAGCATGGCTACCAGCCACCTTTGCTTCTCCTTGACAATTAGCGCCGGGGAAGCATGACTGCCGGTCACCTTTGCTTCTCCTTGACTATTTGCGCCGGGGAAGCATGGCTGCCAGCCACCTTTGCTTCTCCTTGACTATTAGCGCCGGGGAAGCATGTCTGCCAGTCACCTTTGCTTCTCCTTGACTATTAGCGCCGGGGAAGCATGTCTGCCAGCCACCTTAGCTTCTCCTTGACTATTAGCGCTGTGGAAGCATGGCTACCAGCCACCTTTGCTTCTTGCAATTAGAAAAGACACAGTGATCTAGATTCATTTGGTAAAGCATTATTTCTTATTCGGTTTCCCCTTTATTATTTCCAGTATGAAATATAAAGAATATCAATATATTTAGAAAAAATATGTATTTATGGCAGAATATCTAAAGATATGGATTTTTGACAAAATATGTACATTTAAACCCTGTTTAAATGTTTTAAAATCACTTAAAACTGGGAGAATTACAGGAGCAATTAAGATTTAAGAATCAGAAAAAAATATAAATACAAAAAGATGCGTTCCTACTCATGAAACATGTTGTTGAATCGTCTATAACAGGAAAACAAAGGGTTATGAGAAACATGTAAATAAGGACATTTTCCTTTTTCTTGAATCTATGAAATACTTGTGAAAGTATATTTGTATAAAGTTCTTGTAAGATCTCATTTGAAACCATCACGCCAAATACAGTGGTATTGGACCTCACTGAGGAAGCATATCCTGTTCACCACTTCCGCATGATGGAGATACGATCGTAAGACTTTCGCCGAAGGTTGCCGAATAAAGGATCATCATCATCAACACCACATGGGACGTAGCATTGTTACTAACCAGACAATACTTATATCGCTCGCCGACTCTCTCTCTGTCGGCTGCTAAAGGACGTCCAAGCATCATTAGACGTCGGTTATTAATGGAGTTTCGTCGTTTCACCGGCTTAGAAAGTGGTCTTGTTGCTTTAGGACTTTCGGCAAATTCATAGTTTGGTAGATCTTTGAGAAAATGAATTGAAAGTGAATCCTAATTCAGAGCAAACACAAGAGCTGCGTCATCTCAGCCTGATTCCATAGCGTTCTTATCTCTAGTGATGTTAGAATATCATGGAATATGGTAAATATTTCATTAAACACCACCACCAATAGCATCTTGGAAAATCCGTCCCATAATAGGTCATTAGGGCCACTGGGTCTGATACTGTAGAGGTATCTGATTCTTCACCATGCGGCACTCTAGGGAAATAGTGTGCTCAGCACTGTGAACTGGCCGCCGAATTTTTCTCTCACCGATTAAATTAATTAAAAGCTTGATAAGCCTAGGGACGGTCTGGGCCCCTAATCCAACCCTCAAACGACGGCACTAGAACAAAAAGTCTCAGACAGCGTTTGAAACTCAGGTCCTCCATTAGTGAGGAATTCAACACTCTTTGCTATGAATATTTCTTTGTGTTTCCTCAGCTTTTTATATCATGTTTTTAATTGTTTTTAGTGGTAAAATATATTATTCGGTAAAACAAAGTACGTAAAATTTTTTGGGGGCTTATAACATAACTCATAACTAATATATATAAATATAACACAGACAACAATGAAGACAAGCATGCGGCAGTGCGCGTGTTTATATATATATATATATATATATATATATATATATATATACATATATATATATATATATATATATATATATATATATATATATATACTAGCTGTTACCCAGTGTGCCATGCTACACCTACTTTCTGTCACGACTCTCCCCGTTGATATAAAATTGAAATAAACTCCATTACATGATTATATAATGATGTAAAGTCATCAATGAGTTCGAGTTATTCTAATTATCAACAACATCCGACAGAGGCCAGCACCACAGCCTGCGAGTAGATAGCCCTTATCAAAGAAAGGCCAGCACTCCTTAGTTAGACAGTGACTGTTGATATAAAATTGAAATAAACTCCATTACATGATTATATAATGATGTAAAGTCATCAATGAGTTCGAGTTATTCTAATTATCAACAACATCCGACAGAGGCCAGCACCACAGCCTGCGAGTAGATAGCCCTTATCAAAGAAAGGCCAGCACTCCTTAGTTAGACAGTGACTGTTGATATAAAATTGAAATAAACTCCATTACATGATTATATAATGATGTAAAGTCATCAATGAGTTGGAGTTATTCTAATTATCAACAACATCCGACAGAGGCCAGCACCACAGCCTGCGAGTAGATAGCTCTTATCAAAGAAAGGCCAGCGCTCCTTAGTTAGACAGTGACTGTTGATATAAAATTGAAATAAACTCCATTACATGATTATATAATGATGTAAAGTCATCAATGAGTTGGAGTTATTCTAATTATCAACAACATCCGACAGAGGCCAGCACCACAGCCTGCGAGTAGATAGCCCTTATCAAAGAAAGGCCAGAGCTCCTTAGTTAGACAGTGACTGTTGATATAAAATTGAAATAAACTCCATTACATGATTATATAATGATGTAAAGTCATCAATGAGTTCGAGTTATTCTAATTATCAACAACATCCGACAGAGGCCAGCACCACAGCCTGCGAGTAGATAGCTCTTTTCAAAGAAAGGCCAGCGCTCCTTAGTTAGACAGTGACTGTTGATATAAAATTGAAATAAACTCCATTACATGATTATATAATGATGTAAAGTCATCAATGAGTTCGAGTTATTCTAATTATCAACAACATCCGACAGAGGCCAGTACCACAGCCTGCGAGTAGATAGCCCTTATCAAAGAAAGGCCAGCGCTCCTTAGTTAGACAGTGACTGTTGATATAAAATTGAAATAAACTCCATTACATGATTATATAATGATGTAAAGTCACCAATGAGTTGGAGTTATTCTAATTATCAAAAACATCCGACTGATCCAGCACCACAGCCTGCGAGTAGATAGCCCTTATCAAAGAAAGGCCAGCACTCCTTAGTTAGACAGTGACTGTTGATATAAAATTGAAATAAACTCCATTACATGATTATATAATGATGTAAAGTCATCAATGAGTTCGAGTTATTCTAATTATCAACAACATCCGACAGAGGCCAGCACCACAGCCTGCGAGTAGATAGCCCTTATCAAAGAAAGGCCAGAGCTCCTTAGTTAGACAGTGACTGTTGATATAAAATTGAAATAAACTCCATTACATGATTATATAATGATGTAAAGTCATCAATGAGTTGGAGTTATTCTAATTATCAACAACATCCGACAGAGGCCAGCACCACAGCCTGCGAGTAGATAGCCCTTATCAAAGAAAGGCCAGAGCTCCTTAGTTAGACAGTGACTGTTGATATAAAATTGAAATAAACTCCATTACATGATTATATAATGATGTAAAGTCATCAATGAGTTGGAGTTATTCTAATTATCAACAACGTCCGACAGAGGCCAGCACCACAGCCTGCGAGTAGATAGCCCTTATCAAAGAAAGGCCAGCGCTCCTTAGTTAGACAGTGACTGTTGATATAAAATTGAAATAAACTGCATTACATGATTATATAATGATGTAAAGTCATCAATGAGTTGGAGTTATTCTAATTATCAACAACATCCGACAGAGGCCAGCACCACAGCCTGCGAGTAGATAGCCCTTATCAAAGAAAGGCCACCGCTCCTTAGTTAGACAGTGACTGTTGATATAAAATTGAAATAAACTGCATTACATGATTATATAATGATGTAAAGTCATCAATGAGTTCGAGTTATTCTAATTATCAACAACATCCGACAGAGGCCAGCACTACAGCCTGCGAGTAGATAGCCCGTATCAAAGAAAGGCTAGCGCTCCTTAGTTAGACAGTGACTGTTGATATAAAATTGAAATAAACTCCATTACATGATTATATAATGATGTAAAGTCATCAATGAGTTGGAGTTATTCTAATTATCAACAACATCCGACAGAGGCCAGCACCACAGCCTGCGAGTAGATAGCCCTTATCAAAGAAAGGCCAGCGCTTCTTAGTTAGACAGTGACTGTTGATATAAAATTGAAATAAACTGCATTACATGATTATATAATGATGTAAAGTCATCAATGAGTTGGAGTTAATCTAATTATCAACAACATCCGACAGAGGCCAGCACCACAGCCTGCGAGTAGATAGCCCTTATCAAAGAAAGGCCAGCACTCCTTAGTTAGACAGTGACTGTTGATATAAAATTGAAATAAACTGCATTACATGATTATATAATGATGTAAAGTCATCAATGAGTTGGAGTTATTCTAATTATCAACAACATCCGACAGAGGCCAGCACCACAGCCTGCGAGTAGATAGCTCTTATCAAAGAAAGGCTAGCGCTCCTTAGTTAGACAGTGACTGTTGATATAAAATTGAAATAAACTGCATTACATGATTATATAATGATGTAAAGTCATCAATGAGTTGGAGTTATTCTAATTATCAACAACATCCGACAGAGGCCAGCACCACAGCCTGCGAGTAGATAGCCCTTATCAAAGAAAGGCCAGCGCTCCTTAGTTAGACAGTGACTGTTGATATAAAATTGAAATAAACTGCATTACATGATTATATAATGATGTAAAGTCATCAATGAGTTGGAGTTATTCTAATTATCAACAACATCCGACAGAGGCCAGCACCACAGCCTGCGAGTAGATAGCCCTTATCAAAGAAAGGCCAGCGCTCCTTAGTTAGACAGTGACTGTTGATATAAATTTGAAATAAACTGCATTACATGATTATATAATGATGTAAAGTCATCAATGAGTTGGAGTTATTCTAATTATCAACAACATCCGACAGAGGCCAGCACCACAGCCTGCGAGTAGATAGCCCTTATCAAAGAAAGGCCAGAGCTCCTTAGTTAGACAGTGAGTGTTGATATAAAATTGAAATAAACTCCATTACATGTTTATATAATGATGTAAAGTCATCAATGAGTTCGAGTTATTCTAATTATCAACAACAGCCGACAGAGGCCAGCACCACAGCCTGCGAGTAGATAGCCCTTATCTAAGAAAGGCCAGCACTCCTTAGTTAGACAGTGACTGTTGATATAAAATTGAAATAAACTGCATTACATGATTATATAATGATGTAAAGTCATCAATGAGTTGGAGTTATTCTAATTATCAACAACATCCGACAGAGGCCAGCACCACAGCCTGCGAGTAGATAGCCCTTATCAAAGAAAGGCCAGCACTCCTTAGTTAGACAGTGACTGTTGATATAAAATTGAAATAAACTCCATTACATGATTATATAATGATGTAAAGTCATCAATGAGTTGGAGTTATTCTAATTATCAACAACAGCCGACAGAGGCCAGCACCACAGCCTGCGAGTTGATAGCCCTTATCAAAGAAAGGCCAGCGCTCCTTAGTTAGACAGTGACTGTTGATATAAAATTGAAATAAACTGCATTACATGATTATATAATGATGTAAAGTCATCAATGAGTTGGAGTTATTCTAATTATCAACAACATCCGACAGAGGCCAGCACCACAGCCTGCGAGTAGATAGCTCTTATCAAAGAAAGGCTAGCGCTCCTTAGTTAGACAGTGACTGTTGATATAAAATTGAAATAAACTCCATTACATGATTATATAATGATGTAAAGTCATCAATGAGTTGGAGTTATTCTAATTATCAAACACATCCGACAGAGGCCAGCACCACAGCCTGCGAGTAGATAGCCCTTATCAAAGAAAGGCCAGCGCTCCTTAGTTAGACAGTGACTGTTGATATAAAATTGAAATAAACTCCATTACATGATTATATAATGATGTAAAGTCATCAATGAGTTCGAGTTATTCTAATTATCAACAACATCCGACAGAGGCCAGCACCACAGCCTGCGAGTAGATAGCTCTTATCAAAGAAAGGCTAGCGCTCCTTAGTTAGACAGTGACTGTTGATATAAAATTGAAATAAACTCCATTACATGATTATATAATGATGTAAAGTCATCAATGAGTTGGAGTTATTCTAATTATCAACAACATCCGACTGAGGCCAGCACCACAGCCTGCGAGTAGATAGCCCTTATCAAAGAAAGGCCAGCACTTTTTAGTTAGACAGTGACTGTTGATATAAAATTGAAATAAACTGCATTACATGATTATATAATGATGTAAAGTCATCAATGAGTTGGAGTTATTCTAATTATCAACAACATCCGACAGAGGCCAGCACCACAGCCTGCAAGTAGATAGCTCTTATCAAAGAAAGGCCAGCACTCCTTAGTTAGACAGTGACTGTTGATATAAAATTGAAATAAACTGCATTACATGATTATATAATGATGTAAAGTCATCAATGAGTTGGAGTTATTCTAATTATCAACAACATCCGACAGAGGTCAGCACCACAGCCTGCGAGTAGATAGCCCTTATCAAAGAAAGGCCAGCGCTCCTTAGTTAGACAGTGACTGTTGATATAAAATTGAAATAAACTCCATTACATGATTATATAATGATGTAAAGTCATCAATGAGTTGGAGTTATTCTAATTATCAACAACATCCGACAGAGGCCAGCACCACAGCCTGCGAGTAGATAGCCCTTATCAAAGAAAGGCCAGCGCTCCTTAGTTAGACAGTGACTGTTGATATAAAATTGAAATAAACTCCATTACATGATTATATAATGATGTAAAGTCATCAATGAGTTCGAGTTATTCTAATTATCAACAACATCCGACAGAGGCCAGCACCACAGCCTGCGAGTAGATAGCCCTTATCAAAGAAAGGCCAGCGCTCCTTAGTTAGACAGTGACTGTTGATATAAAATTGAAATAAACTCCATTACATGATTATATAATGATGTAAAGTCATCAATGAGTTGGAGTTATTCTAATTATCAACAACATCCGACAGAGGCCAGCACCACAGCCTGCGAGTAGATAGCTCTTTTCAAAGAAAGGCCAGCGCTCCTTAGTTAGACAGTGACTGTTGATATAAAATTGAAATAAACTCCATTACATGATTATATAATGATGTAAAGTCATCAATGAGTTGGAGTTATTCTAATTATCAACAACATCCGACAGAGGCCAGCACCACAGCCTGCGAGTAGATAGCTCTTTTCAAAGAAAGGCCAGCGCTCCTTAGTTAGACAGTGACTGTTGATATAAAATTGAAATAAACTCCATTACATGATTATATAATGATGTAAAGTCATCAATGAGTTCGAGTTATTCTAATTATCAACAACATCCGACAGAGGCCAGCACCACAGCCTGCGAGTAGATAGCCCTTATCAAAGAAAGGCCACCGCTCCTTAGTTAGACAGTGACTGTTGATATAAAATTGAAATAAACTCCATTACATGATTATATAATGATGTAAAGTCATCAATGAGTTGGAGTTATTCTAATTATCAACAACATCCGACAGAGGCCAGCACCACAGCCTGCGAGTAGATAGCCCTTATCAAAGAAAGGCCAGCACTCCTTAGTTAGACAGTGACTGTTGATATAAAATTGAAATAAACTCCATTACATGTTTATATAATGATGTAAAGTCATCAATGAGTTGGAGTTATTCTAATTATCAACAACATCCGACAGAGGCCAGCACCACAGCCTGCGAGTAGATAGCCCTTATCAAAGAAAGGCCAGCGCTCCTTAGTTAGACAGTGACTGTTGATATAAAATTGAAATAAACTGCATTACATGATTATATAATGATGTAAAGTCATCAATGAGTTGGAGTTATTCTAATTATCAACAACATCCGACAGAGGCCAGCACCACAGCCTGCGAGTAGATAGCCCTTATCAAAGAAAGGCCACCGCTCCTTAGTTAGACAGTGACTGTTGATATAAAATTGAAATAAACTCCATTACATGATTATATAATGATGTAAAGTCATCAATGAGTTGGAGTTATTCTAATTATCAACAACATCCGACAGAGGCCAGCACCACAGCCTGCGAGTAGATAGCCCTTATCAAAGAAAGGCCAGCACTCCTTAGTTAGACAGTGACTGTTGATATAAAATTGAAATAAACTCCATTACATGATTATATAGTGATGTAAAGTCATCAATGAGTTCGAGTTATTCTAATTATCAACAACATCCGACAGAGGCCAGCACCACAGCCTGCGAGTAGATAGCCCTTATCAAAGAAAGGCCACCGCTCCTTAGTTAGACAGTGACTGTTGATATAAAATTGAAATAAACTCCATTACATGATTATATAATGATGTAAAGTCATCAATGAGTTGGAGTTATTCTAATTATCAACAACATCCGACAGAGGCCAGCACCACAGCCTGCGAGTAGATAGCCCTTATCAAAGAAAGGCCAGCACTCCTTAGTTAGATAGTGACTGTTGATATAAAATTGAAATAAACTCCATTACATGTTTATATAATGATGTAAAGTCATCAATGAGTTCGAGTTATTCTAATTATCAACAACATCCGACAGAGGCCAGCACCACAGCCTGCGAGAAGATATCCCTTATCAAAGAAAGGCCACCGCTCCTTAGTTAGACAGTGACTGTTGATATAAAATTGAAATAAACTCCATTACATGATTATATAATGATGTAAAGTCATCAATGAGTTGGAGTTATTCTAATTATCAACAACATCCGACAGAGGCCAGCACCACAGCCTGCGAGTAGATAGCCCTTATCAAAGAAAGGCCAGCACTCCTTAGTTAGACAGTGACTGTTGATATAAAATTGAAATAAACTCCATTACATGATTATATAATGATGTAAAGTCATCAATGAGTTGGAGTTATTCTAATTATCAACAACATCCGACAGAGGCCAGCACCACAGCCTGCGAGTAGATAGCCCTTATCAAAGAAAGGCCAGCGCTCCTTAGTTAGACAGTGACTGTTGATATAAAATTGAAATAAACTCCATTACATGATTATATAGTGATGTAAAGTCATCAATGAGTTGGAGTTATTCTAATTATCAACAACATCCGACAGAGGCCAGCACCACAGCCTGCGAGTAGATAGCCCTTATCAAAGAAAGGCCAGCACTCCTTAGTTAGACAGTGACTGTTGATATAAAATTGAAATAAACTCCATTACATGATTATATAATGATGTAAAGTCATCAATGAGTTGGAGTTATTCTAATTATCAACAACATCCGACAGAGGCCAGCACCACAGCCTGCTAGTAGATAGCTCTTATCAAAGAAAGGCCAGCACTCCTTAGTTAGACAGTGACTGTTGATATAAAATTGAAATAAACTCCATTACATGATTATATAATGATGTAAAGTCATCAATGAGTTCGAGTTATTCTAATTATCAACAACATCCGACAGAGGCCAGCACCACAGCCTGCGAGTAGATAGCCCTTATCAAAGAAAGGCCAGCACTCCTTAGTTAGACAGTGACTGTTGATATAAAATTGAAATAAACTCCATTACATGTTTATATAATGATGTAAAGTCATCAATGAGTTGGAGTTATTCTAATTATCAACAACATCCGACAGAGGCCAGCACCACAGCCTGCGAGTAGATAGCCCTTATCAAAGAAAGGCCAGCGCTCCTTAGTTAGACAGTGACTGTTGATATAAAATTGAAATAAACTGCATTACATGATTATATAATGATGTAAAGTCATCAATGAGTTGGAGTTATTCTAATTATCAACAACATCCGACAGAGGCCAGCACCACAGCCTGCGAGTAGATAGCCCTTATCAAAGAAAGGCCACCGCTCCTTAGTTAGACAGTGACTGTTGATATAAAATTGAAATAAACTCCATTACATGATTATATAATGATGTAAAGTCATCAATGAGTTGGAGTTATTCTAATTATCAACAACATCCGACAGAGGCCAGCACCACAGCCTGCGAGTAGATAGCCCTTATCAAAGAAAGGCCAGCACTCCTTAGTTAGACAGTGACTGTTGATATAAAATTGAAATAAACTCCATTACATGATTATATAGTGATGTAAAGTCATCAATGAGTTCGAGTTATTCTAATTATCAACAACATCCGACAGAGGCCAGCACCACAGCCTGCGAGTAGATAGCCCTTATCAAAGAAAGGCCACCGCTCCTTAGTTAGACAGTGACTGTTGATATAAAATTGAAATAAACTCCATTACATGATTATATAATGATGTAAAGTCATCAATGAGTTGGAGTTATTCTAATTATCAACAACATCCGACAGAGGCCAGCACCACAGCCTGCGAGTAGATAGCCCTTATCAAAGAAAGGCCAGCACTCCTTAGTTAGATAGTGACTGTTGATATAAAATTGAAATAAACTCCATTACATGTTTATATAATGATGTAAAGTCATCAATGAGTTCGAGTTATTCTAATTATCAACAACATCCGACAGAGGCCAGCACCACAGCCTGCGAGAAGATATCCCTTATCAAAGAAAGGCCACCGCTCCTTAGTTAGACAGTGACTGTTGATATAAAATTGAAATAAACTCCATTACATGATTATATAATGATGTAAAGTCATCAATGAGTTGGAGTTATTCTAATTATCAACAACATCCGACAGAGGCCAGCACCACAGCCTGCGAGTAGATAGCCCTTATCAAAGAAAGGCCAGCACTCCTTAGTTAGACAGTGACTGTTGATATAAAATTGAAATAAACTCCATTACATGATTATATAATGATGTAAAGTCATCAATGAGTTGGAGTTATTCTAATTATCAACAACATCCGACAGAGGCCAGCACCACAGCCTGCGAGTAGATAGCCCTTATCAAAGAAAGGCCAGCGCTCCTTAGTTAGACAGTGACTGTTGATATAAAATTGAAATAAACTCCATTACATGATTATATAGTGATGTAAAGTCATCAATGAGTTGGAGTTATTCTAATTATCAACAACATCCGACAGAGGCCAGCACCACAGCCTGCGAGTAGATAGCCCTTATCAAAGAAAGGCCAGCACTCCTTAGTTAGACAGTGACTGTTGATATAAAATTGAAATAAACTCCATTACATGATTATATAATGATGTAAAGTCATCAATGAGTTGGAGTTATTCTAATTATCAACAACATCCGACAGAGGCCAGCACCACAGCCTGCTAGTAGATAGCTCTTATCAAAGAAAGGCCAGCACTCCTTAGTTAGACAGTGACTGTTGATATAAAATTGAAATAAACTCCATTACATGATTATATAATGATGTAAAGTCATCAATGAGTTCGAGTTATTCTAATTATCAACAACATCAACAAATAAATTTGAGACATTATTCAAAATGGCTGTCAAAATCTGAATGGTTCAGTGTAGCCAATTTTTCTTCAACAAAACCTTTGACCTTTTGACCAAATTTTGAAATTTGACTATTTTGACCTAGCATAGGAGAGTTCCCGTATCCACGGGAGATCCCGGGTCAAGCGGTGTAGATTTTTATAAAGATCAAACTGACAGTGACGTGATATATATATATATGTGTGTGTTTGTGTGCGTGCGTGTGTTTTTGTGTGTGTATTTTAGTGACATATGGGGTCTGAAAAGTGGACATTTCTCATTAGAACTTCCAGTCATATGGTTGATGTGGTATTCCTGTCCACCTAAAATTCTCAACGTGTTTCCACTTTTCTTGGAATTCGATATATACCATCTAGAAGGTTCTTTTATTCTATTCCCTAATGAAGACTAAATATATATAATGCAATACTTCTTTACTCTTGTGAATTAACGCCAATGTAAACAAATCCGTTGCTCTGTAAACAAAGTTATTTTTATTAGACTAATATTAATTACATATGTATGAAAACTAATGGCATGAATACAATGGAATACTACCTGTAAACAAAGAAAGAACATTTCAAGTTTCTATTTACAGTCTTAACTCCCTAATTATATTATTTACATTAAAATAAAATGAAAAATTCTACTTCATTCAAGGAAAAAACTAAACACTTATGTTCCAGCTGTTCTAAATACCAGCTGTTCTAAAATCTATTATTCTTGTTTTTTAAAAACTAATGAACATTAAAATAAAAATTAAAGAAATATATCCTAGTTTCTTTACATCTCTATAAAAATGAATCTGGCGAAAGCATGAGTGCTGCAATTTCTTAGTTCGAATTCAGCCTAAAACCGTTGATGTCTTGCCTCTTGATGTGCCTCATATCCCTCTGATAAAACCGTTGATGTCTTGCCTCTTGATGTGCCTCATATCCCTCTGATAAAACCGTTGATGTCTTGCCTCTTGATGTGCCTCATATCCCTCTGATAAAACAGTTGATGTCTTGCCTCTTGATGTGCCTGACGTGTTTAGCATTTAATTTTTTTTTTTTTTTTTTTGTGAAAAATGTACATTCATCCATGTGAATTGTACCTCCTAATAACAAAAATAAAAATAAAAATAAAAATAAATATATATATATTATATATATATATATATATAATATATATATAAATATATATATATTTATATATATATATACATATATATATATATATATATATATATATATATATATATATATATATATATATATATATATTCCTTACAACATTCTTCATAATAAATCTCTTTTCAAGCCTCATGCCATGCATTATGGTCTCAATTCTTGCCTCTTGATACGCCTCATACACTGACACATTATATATCTCTTATCATCGCTTAGGATATTTCTGATGAAAAATATCTTTTTCTCCCTCATGACATGCATTATGGCATGCCTTACTTCTTGCCTCATACCTTGCCTTATAATATCATTATGTGACATATTATATATCCTTTAAGATGTTTCTGACGATAAATATCTTTTCATGCGGCTTTACGTGCCTCATGACGCATGCTCTCGACGGTGGGACTGGTACCGTTAATTGTGGAGAAAGGTTTACTGAACTCCGATCCAGTTTTGTAAATATCCCGTGGTCTAAATACTAAAATGTATTTACTTTATTTCTGATTGGTTTTCGTCGCCACTCCAACATCTTACATCTTTAGTCCCAAGACACAAAAGAGAAGAAATATTTTCTATTTTCGGGCGATATAGCGCGTAGAGGCGATAACTAAAACCCTTCATGTCGCTGGATTGGCACACCTAAGCAATTCTCCAAAGAAAAATTCTAAAACGGCTGTTATTTTTAATCTTTACAAAACTGTATGTATCTAGCTACAGAGCTTCTACACCAGAGGGAACTTCTATCACACTAGTATTTCTAAAGTGACAGAACTCAGAAATCGGCGTTTTTTAGTCATGACTATGAAAGACATGGTAAATATCTCTTTATGAACCATCAACACTGTATGTACCTAGCTACAGAGCTTCTACACCAGAGGGAACTTCTATCACACTAGTATTTCTAAAGTGACAGAACTCAGAAATCGGCGTTTTTTAGTCAAGACTATGAAAGACATGGTAAATATCTCTTTATGAACCATCAACACTGTATGTATCTAGCTACAGAGCGTCTACACCAGAGGGAACTTCTATCACACTAGTATTTCTAAAGTGACAGAACTCAGAAATCGGCGTTTTTTAGTCATGACTATGAAAGACATGGTAAATATCTCTTTATGAACCATCAAAACTGTATGTATCTAGCTACAGAGCTTCTACACCAGAGGGAACTTCTTTCACACTAGTATTTCTAAAGTGACAGAACTCAGAAATAGGTGTTTTTTAGTCATGACTATGAAAGACATGGTAAATATCTCTTTATGAACCATCAAAACTGTATGTATCTAGCTTCAGAGCTTCTACACCAGAGGGAACTTCTATCACACTAGTATTTCTAAAGTGACAGAACTCAGACATCGGCGTTTTTTAGTCATGACTATGAAAGACATGTTAAATATCTCTTTATGAACCATCAAAACTGTATGTATCTAGCTACAGAGCTTCCACACCAGAGGGAACTTCTATCACACTAGTATTTCTAAAGTGACAGAACTCAGAAATAGGTGTTTCTTAGTCATGACTATGAAAGACATGGTAAATATCTCTTTATGAACCATCAAAACTGTATGTATCTAGCTACAGAGCTTCTACACCAGAGGGAACTTCTATCACACTAGTATTTCTAAAGTGACAGAACTCAGAAATCGGCGTTTTTTAGTCATGAATATGAAAGACATGGTAAATATCTCTTTATGAACCATGAAAACTGTATGTACCTAGCTACAGAGCTTCTACACCAGAGGGAACTTCTATCACACTAGTATTTCTAAAGTGACAGAACTCAGAAATAGGTGTTTTTTAGTCATCACTATGAAAGACATGGTAAATATCTCTTTATGAACCACCAAAACTGTATGTATCTAGCTACAGAGCTTCTACACCAGAGGGAACTTCTATCACACTAGTATTTCTGAAGTGACAGAACTCAGAAATAGGTGTTTTTTAGTCATGACTATGAAAGACATGGTAAATATCTCTTTATGAACCATCAAAACTGTATGTATCTAGCTACAGAGCTTCCACACCAGAGGGAACTTCTATCACACTAGTATTTCTAAAGTGACAGAACTCAGAAATAGGTGTTTTTTAGTCATGACTATGAAAGACGTGGGAAATATCTCTTTATGAACCATCAAAACTGTATGTATCTAGCTACATAGCTTCTATACCAGAGGGAACTTCTATCACACTAGTATTTCTAATGTGACAGAAATCTGTGTTTTTTAGTAATGACTATGAAAGACGTGGGAAATATCTCTTTATGAACCATCAACACTGTATGTATCTAGCTACAGAGCGTCTACACCAGAGGGAACTTTTATCACACTAGTATTTCTAAAGTGACAGAACTCAGAAATCGGCGTTTTTTAGTCATGACTATGAAAGACATGGTAAATATCTCTTTATGAACCATCAAAACTGTATGTATCTAGCTACAGAGCTTCTACACCAGAGGGAACTTCTTTCACACTAGTATTTCTAAAGTGACAGAACTCAGAAATAGGTGTTTTTTAGTCATGACTATGAAAGACATGGTAAATATCTCTTTATGAACCATCAAAACTGTATGTATCTAGCTTCAGAGCTTCTACACCAGAGGGAACTTCTATCACACTAGTATTTCTAATGCGACAGAACTCAGAAATCGGCGTTTTTTAGTCAAGACTATGAAAGACATGGTAAATATCTCTTTATGAACCATCAAAACTGTATGCACCTAGATTCAGAGCTTCTACACCAGAGGGAACTTCTATCACACTAGTATTTCTAAAGTGACAGAACTCAGAAATCGGCGTTTTTTAGTCAAGACTATGAAAGACATGGTAAATATCTCTTTATGAACCATCAAAACTGTATGTATCTAGCTTCAGAGCTTCTACACCAGAGGGAACTTCTATCACACTAGTATTTCTAAAGTGACAGAACTCAGACATCGGCGTTTTTTAGTCATGACTATGAAAGACATGTTAAATATCTCTTTATGAACCATCAAAACTGTATGTATCTAGCTACAGAGCTCCTACACCAGAGGGAACTTCTATCACACTAGTATTTTTAAAGTGACAGAACTCAGAAATAGGTGTTTCTTAGTCATGACTATGAAAGACATGGTAAATATCTCTTTATGAACCATCAAAACTGTATGTATCTAGCTACAGAGCTTCTACACCAGAGGGAACTTCTATCACACTAGTATTTCTAAAGTGACAGAACTCAGAAATCGGCGTTTTTTAGTCATGAATATGAAAGACATGGTAAATATCTCTTTATGAACCATGAAAACTGTATGTACCTAGCTACAGAGCTTCTACACCAGAGGGAACTTCTATCACACTAGTATTTCTAAAGTGACAGAACTCAGAAATAGGTGTTTTTTAGTCATCACTATGAAAGACATGGTAAATATCTCTTTATGAACCACCAAAACTGTATGTATCTAGCTACAGAGCTTCTACACCAGAGGGAACTTCTATCACACTAGTATTTCTGAAGTGACAGAACTCAGAAATAGGTGTTTTTTAGTCATGACTATGAAAGACATGGTAAATATCTCTTTATGAACCATCAAAACTGTATGTATCTAGCTACAGAGCTTCCACACCAGAGGGAACTTCTATCACACTAGTATTTCTAAAGTGACAGAACTCAGAAATAGGTGTTTTTTAGTCATGACTATGAAAGACGTGGGAAATATCTCTTTATGAACCATCAAAACTGTATGTATCTAGCTACATAACTTCTATACCAGAGGGAACTTCTATCACACTAGTATTTCTAATGTGACAGAAATCTGTGTTTTTTAGTAATGACTATGAAAGACATTGTAAATATCTCTTTATGAACCATCAAAACTGTATGTACCTAGCTACCGAGCTTCTACACCAGAGGGAACTTCTATCACACTAGTATTTCTGAAGTGACAGAACTCAGAAATCGGCGTTTTTTAGTCAAGACTATGAAAGACATGGTAAATATCTCTTTATGAACCATCAAAACTGTATGTATCTAGCTACAGAGCTTCTACACCAGAGGGAACTTCTATCACACTAGTATTTCTAAAGTGACAAAACTCAGAAATAGGTGTTTTTTAGTCATGACTATGAATGACATGGTAAATATCTCTTTATGAACCATCAAAACTGTATGTACCTAGCTGCAGAGCTTCTACACCAGAGGGAAGTTCTATCACACTAGTATTTCTAATGTGACAGAACTCAGAAATCGGTGTTTTTTAGTCATGACTATGAAAGACATGGTAAATATCTCTTTATGAACCATCAAAACTGTATGTATCTAGCTACAGAGCTTCCACACCAGAGGGAACTTCTATCACACTAGTATTTCTAAAGTGACAGAACTCAGAAATAGGTGTTTTTTAGTCATGACTATGAAAGACGTGGGAAATATCTCTTTATGAACCATCAAAACTGTATGTATCTAGCTACATAGCTTCTATACCAGAGGGAACTTCTATCACACTAGTATTTCTAAAGTGACAGAAATCTGTGTTTTTTAGTAATGACTATGAAAGACATGGTAAATATCTCTTTATGAACCATCAAAACTGTATGTACCTAGATTCAGAGCTTCTACGCCAGAGGGAACTTCTATCACACTAGTATTTCTAATGTGACAGAACTCAGAAATCGGTGTTTTTTAGTCATGACTATGAAAGACATGGTAAATATCTCTTTATGAACCATCAAAACTGTATGCACCTAGATTCAGAGCTTCTACACCAGAGGGAACTTGTGTCACTCTCCCTGTCTTAATGCTATTTTATCTATCTATCTATAAAATATCTATTAAAAAAAAAAAAAAATAAAACTTAAATTATGACCTCAACGGAAATCCGTATTATTTTTCGTTATGAATTTAAGCTCGGTCATAGCGCTGCTGAGGCGTGTATGAACATTAACAAGGCGTTCGGGGAGGAAAAATGATAGAATGAACTGTTTACCGGTGGTTTTCCAGGTTTCGAAATGACCTTTACAACGAGCAGCGCGGAAGGTCAGAAACCAAGCTTGACAATGACCACCTAAAAGAAAGGGTTGAAGCTTGTCCCTCAAAAAGCACTAGGAAATATGCCAAAGTACTCGGAGTAGGAGCCACGACAGTTTCAAGACATTTGAAGGAAATCGGCAAGTACAAAACTCACATTTCATACGTTACACCTGATACATAAAGAAGAGTGACATTTCATACGATACAGTCTGATACATAGGGAAGAGTGACATTTCATACGGTATAGCCTGATACATAGGGAAGAGTGACATTTCATACGGTGGAGCCTGATACAAAGGGAAGAGTAATATATCATACGGTACACCCTGATAGATAGGGATGAGTGATATTTCATACGGTACACCCTGATACATAGGTAAGAGTGATATTTTATACGGAATAGCCTGATACATAGGGAAGAGTGACATTTCATACGGTACACCCTGAACATAGGGAAGAGTGACATTTCATACGGTACAGCCTGATACATAAGGAAGAGTGACATTTCATACGGTACACCCTGATACATAGGGAAGAGTGATATTTCATACGGTACAGCCTGATACATAGGGAAGAGTGAAATTTCATACGGTACAGACTGATACATAGGGAAGAGTGAAATTTCATACGGTACAGCCTGATACATAGGGAAGAGTGACCTTTCATACGGTACAGCCTGATACATAGGGAAGAGTGATATTTCATACGGTACAGCTTATACATAGGGAAGAGTGATATTTCATACGGTATGGCCTGATACATAGGGAAGAGTGATATTTCATACGGTTCAGCCTGATACATAGGGAAGAGTGATATTTCATACGGTTCAGCCTGATACATAGGGAAGAGTGATATTTCATACGGTACAGCCTGATACATAGGGAAGAGTGATATTTCATACGTTACAGCGTGATACATAGGGAAGAGTGATATTTCATACGGTACAGCCTGATACATCGGGAAGAGTGATATTTCATACGGTACAGAATGATACATAGGGAAGAGTGATATTTCATACGGTACACCCTGATACATA
This sequence comes from Gonocerus acuteangulatus, assembly GCA_946811695.1. Classification (NCBI taxonomy): domain Eukaryota; kingdom Metazoa; phylum Arthropoda; class Insecta; order Hemiptera; family Coreidae; genus Gonocerus; species Gonocerus acuteangulatus. The sequence continues at coordinate 94,297,634 of OX328128.1, read as the reverse complement.
AGGAAGAGTGACATTTCATACGGTACAGCCTGATACATAGGGAAGAGTGATATTTCATACGGTATGGCCTGATACATAGGGAAGAGTGATATTTCATACGGTTCAGCCTGATACATAGGGAAGAGTGATATTTCACACGGTACAGCCTGATACATAGGGAAGAGTGATATTTCATACGGTACAGCCTGATACATAGGGAAGAGTGATATTTCATACGGTACCGCCTGATACATAGGGAAGAGTGATATTTCATACGGTACAGCCTGATACATAGGGAAGAGTGATATTTCATACGGTACAGCCTGCTACATAGGGAAGAGTGAAATTTCATACGGTACAGCCTGATACATAGGGAAGAGTGATATTTCATACGGTACAGCCTGATACATAGGGAAGAGTGATATTTCATACGGTACAGACTGATACATAGGGAAGAGTGATATTTCATACGGTACAGCCTGATACATAGGGAAGAGTGATATTTCATACGGTACAGCCTGATACATAGGGAAGAGTGATATTTCATACGGTACAGCCTGATACATAGGGAAGAGTGATATTTCATACGGTACACCTTGATACATAGGGAAGAGTAATATTTCATACGGTACAGCCTGATACATAGGGAAGAGAGATATTTCATTTTTTGAAAAATTCCGTCATGAGTGCAACCTGAATAGCTACTTTCCTTCGGAGTAAAGTGCTAATAGCGATATTCAAATAAAATAATAGCAGTACTTTAATCATTTCCAACCCATCGTGGTCTATAACTGATTAATTATCACTCGATGAGTTATTCGCACAAGACGTCTACCGGTGTCACTTCTCACTCAGTAAACAGCACGGAGTAAGAATGAGAATTGGTTAACGAAACACATTGTCATTTCCAACCCATCGTGGTCTTTAACTGATCAATTATCACTCGATGAGTTTTTCCTACCAGACGTCTACCGGTGTCACTTCTCACTCAGTAAACAGCACGGAGTATGAATGAGAATTGGTTAACGAAACACATTGTCATTTCCAACCCATCGTGGTCTATAACTGATCAATTATCACTCGATGAGTTATTCCCACCAGACGTCTACCGGTGTCACTTCTCACTCAGTAAACAGCACGGAGTAAGAATGAGAATTGGTTAACGAAACACATTGTCATTTCCAACCCATCGTGGTCTATAACTGATCAATTATCACTCGATGAGTTATTCCCACCAGACGTCTACCGGTGTCACTTCTCACTGAGTAAACAGCACGGAGTAAGAATGAGAATTGGTTAACGAAACACATTGTCATTTCCAACCCATCGTCGTCTATAACTGATCAATTATCACTCGATGAGTTATTCCCACCAGACGTCTACCGGTGTCACTTCTCACTGAGTAAACAGCACGGAGTAAGAATGAGAATTGGTTAACGAAACACATTGTCATTTCTAACCCATCGTGGTCTATAACTGATCAATTATCACTCGATGAGTTATTCGCACAAGACGTCTACCGGTGTCACTTCTCACTCAGTAAACAGCACGGAGTAAGAATGAGAATTGGTTAACGAAACACATTGTCATTTCCAACCCATCGTGGTCTATAACTGATCAATTATCACTCGATGAGTTATTCCCACCAGACGTCTACCGGTGTCACTTCTCACTCAGTAAACAGCACGGAGTAAGAATGAGAATTCGTTAACGAAACACATTGTCATTTCCAACCCATCGTGGTCTATAACTGATCAATTATCACTCGATGAGTTATTCCTGCCAGACGTCTACCGGTGTCACTTCTCACTGAGTAAACAACACGGAGTAAGAATGAGAATTGGTTAACGAAACACATTGTCATTTCCAACCCATCGTGGTCTATAACTGATCAATTATCACTCGATGAGTTATTCGCACAAGACGTCTACCGGTGTCACTTCTCACTCAGTAAACAGCACGGAGTAAGAATGAGAATTGGTTAACGAAACACATTGTCATTTCCAACCCATCGTGGTCTATAACTGATCAATTATCACTCGATGAGTTATTCCCACCAGACGTCTACCGGTGTCACTTCTCACTCAGTAAACAGCACGGAGTAAGAATGAGAATTGGTTAACGAAACACATTGTCATTTCCAACCCATCGTGCTCTATAACTGATCAATTATCACTCGATGAGTTATTCCTGCCAGACGTCTACCGGTGTCACTTCTCACTGAGTAAACAACATGGAGTAAGAATGAGAATTGGTTAACGAAACACATTGTCATTTCCAACCAATCGTGGTCTATAACTGATCAATTATCATTCGATGAGTTATTCCTGCCAGACGTCTACCGGTGTCACTTCTCACTGAGTAAACAGCACGGAGTAAAAATGAGAATTGGTTAACGAAACACATTGTCATTTCTAACCCATCGTGGTCTATAACTGATCAATTATCACTCGATGAGTTATTCCTACCAGACGTCTACCGGTGTCACTTCTCACTGAGTAAACAGCACGGAGTAAGAATGAGAATTGGTTAACGAAACACATTGTCATTTCTAACCCATCGTGGTCTATAACTGATCAAATATCACTCGATGAGTTGTTCCTGCCAGACGTCTACCGGTGTCACTTCTCACTGAGTAAACAGCACGGAGTAAGAATGAGAATTGGTTAACGAAACACATTGTCATTTCCAACCCATCGTGGTCTATAACTGATCAATTATCATTCGATGAGTTATTCCCACCAGACGTCTACCGGTGTCACTTCTCACTTAGTAAACAGCACGGAGTAAGAATGAGAATTGGTTAACGAGACACATTGTCATTTCCAACCCATCGTGGTCTATAACTGATCAATTATCACTCGATGAGTTATTCCCAACAGACGTCTACCGGTGTCACTTCTCACTGAGTAAACAGCACGGAGTAAGAATGAGAATTGGTTAACGAAACACATTGTCATTTCCAACCCATCGTGGTCTATAACTGATCAATTATCACTCGATGAGTTATTCCCACCAGACGTCTACCGGTGTCACTTCTCACTCAGTAAACAGCACGGAGTATGAATGAGAATTGGTTAACGAAACACATTGTCATTTCCAACCCATCGTGGTCTATAACTGATCAATTATCACTCGATCAGTTATTCCCACCAGACGTCTACCGGTGTCACTTCTCACTGAGTAAACAGCATGGAGTAAGAATGAGAATTCGTTAATGAAACACATTGTCATTTCCAACCCATCGTGGTCTATAACTGATCAATTATCACTCGATGAGTTATTCCCACCAGACGTCTACCGGTGTCACTTCTCACCCAGTAAACAGCACGGAGTAAGGATGAGAATTGGTTAACGAAACACATTGTCATTTCCAACCCATCGTGGTCTATAACTGATCAATTATCACTCGATGAGTTATTCCTGCCAGACGTCTACCGCTGTCACTTCTCACTGAGTAAACAGCACGGAGTAAGAATGAGAATTGGTTAACGAAACACATTGTCATTTCGACTGGCATGGTCGGCTGCTAAAATTTATTGTTATCATGAATCCCTAATATTCCCCCAGATGTGTTAATTATATTTAAAGGCTCCTTTCTGTAGGGTGCTGCTCCTCTTCGTAGTTCATAGTGTTATAGGAATCTAGTTAAGAATATATATATATATATATATATATATATATATATATATATATATATATATATATATATATTTATATATATGAAACAATTTTTTAAATGTTCTGCCGTATCTGCAAACTCAAAAATAAATAAAATGAGCAAGGTATTTTTTAAATTTGGCAGGAAAATGATAGTAAAATTATCATTTGTAGTAGAGCTCGTTTCTTAGGGTCAGTGCTCCCGTAAAGGTTAGAAAAGAGGTACTAAACTCCCCGAGCTGTCTTGGAGTGCTTTGGAAGGCCGTATATAACCTGCTCAAAGGGTATCCTTGCCTCCTAAAGTTTTAATACCAAGCGACAGAGAGAGAGAGACTCTCCGGCTGTAGTATCTTGGTCGTTAAGGCTGCCATTCGCTTGTAAAAGACGGAATTAACTGTCTGTTAGAAATAGGGGAATGTTGAGGGTTTAATTGTCAGGGATCGATTCTAATGTCTGTCCTTGATTTAAATCCTTGAATCATCTGGAAACAATTAACTATTTAATTTCCTGGCGTTTATCGTTTTGCTCCGCAGTGTGAATATCATAATGGGATACTCTTCTCTACACGCCCAAGGCATTTTATTGCGTTGTCTTCGCCCCTGAAGGGAGGAATCCCGCTTTTATCTTCGACTCCATAGCCCAATCCACAAGTACTGATGTGAAATGTCGAAATCTCTTTGCCAAAAGCACAGACGGTTTATATATAAATCACGTGTCTGTTTATCTGATTGTCTGTTTGTTCCTTATACAAATCCAGACCGTTTGACCGATTTTGACCAAACTTGGCACACAGGTAGGACTTGATCCGGGGAGTGTCATAGGCTAGGTCAAAAACGTGCACCAGCTGTTTGTCCATCTATTTGCCTGTTTGTTCCTTTAACAAATCCAGACCGTTTGACCGATTTTGACCAAACTTGGCACACAGGTAGGACTTGATCCGGGGAGTGTCATAGGCTAGGTCAAAAACGTGCACCAGCTGTTTGTCCATCTATTTGCCTGTTTGTTCCTTTAACAAATCCAGACCGTTTGACCGATTTTGACCAAACTTGGCACACAGGTAGGACTTGATCCGGGGAGTGTCATAGGCTAGGTCAAAAACGTCCACCAGCTGTTTGCCCATCTATTTGCCTGTTTGTTCCTTCAACAAATCCAGACCGTTTGACCGATTTTGACCAAACTTGGCACATAGGCAGGTCTTGATCCGGGGAGTGCCATAGGCTAGGTGAAAAACGTGTACCAGCTGTCTGTCTGTATGTTTGTTCGAAACTGTGAGCCCGAACAGTTAGAGATATGTACTAATTTATTTTTGTTTTTCTAGATGCAGAAAGTAGGTGTAGCATGGACGACGGGTAACAGCTAGTAATAAAATAAAAATTTGTTAAATTGTTTTGGTGCCTCAAAAATATTTTATCTTACTTGAAAGTCCTTGAACTAAACGCGTACGCCGGAACACTGCTTTTCGGCGAAATTCTCGCATAAAACCACACTACAGGGAAAGAATTAGTAAACCAAGATCCTAGAAATGCGACGAGGTTATGCCTGAGCGTTTCTTCATGACGAGATAGAGTTTAGAAGGCGGGGTGGTTAAATCTTCCCTCCAAATCGTCTGGAGTCAGTTTTCTGTCAGGATTTAACATTTAATTGTCTAAAATGTCGCTTTTCTCTGGTGTTATTGGAAAAGTAATTCAAGTTCGTACAAATAAAATTTAGTGATCAATTATTATAAATTTCTTTAATAAAATAATTTCTATATTAACATTAATTTAATTCCAGATATTAGCTATTTATTCAAAAATGACATTTCCCCCTAATTCATAGTAAAAGTCCATTAACCTAAACAAGTACATGGTCTAGTAAAACAACAACATCTCAAGATTGTATTATATATACTATATATATATATATATATATATATATATATATATATATATATATATATATATATAGTATATATATATTATATAGTATATATATATACTATATATATATACTATATATATAGTGTATATATATAGTATATATATATATACAATATGTATATTATATATATAATATATTTTATTTACAGAATATTGCAATCTACAATTCAACTGTATTTTACAATTTGATATTAGTTACTTCTCCACGCCTCTGGTGCCCCCAGTTGTCAGCCGAATATCTTCCTTGTTAGGAAGGATTCTAGGATGACCAGGAGTTACCTTACGCCATCCAACCACACCCTGCGACTAGCAGGGAGGATTGGAGGCGAATGAGACGTGGATAGTGATATCATGAGGAGAGAAAATATCCATCGATATCACTTTCACATCTTATAATTTCACTGATTTTCTTCACTCCACGTCACTTCACTACCTTAGTAGATCTCGGGGCCACTTCGTATTAAGACGTCTTGGTGGAGAGGAAGGATGATTGGTGCTGGATAAGGATTGGGCTATAGGATTAGGATGATTGGTGCTGGATATGGATTGGGCTATAGGATTAGGATGATTGGTGCTAGATAATGATTGGGCTATAGGATTAGGATGATTGGTGCTGGATATGGATTGGGCTATAGGATTAGGATGATTGGTGCTGGATAATGATTGGGCTATAGGATTAGGATGATTGATGCTGGATAAGGATTGGGCTATAGGATTAGGATGTATGGTGCTGGATAATGATTGGGCTATAGGATTAGGATGATTGATGCTGGATAAGGATTGGGCTATAGGATTAGGATGATTGGTGCTGGATAAGGATTGGGCTATAGGATTAGGATGATTGATGCTGGATAAGGATTGGGCTATAGGATTAGGATGATTGGTGCTGGATAAGGATTGGGCTATAGGATTAGGTTGATTGGTGCTGCATAATGATTGGGATATAGGATTAGGATGATTGATGTTGGATAAGGATTGGGCTATAGAATTAGGATGATTGGTGCTGGATAAGGATTGGGCTATAGGATTAGGATGATTGGTGCTGGATAAGGATTGGGCTATAGGATTAGGATGATTGGTGCAGGATAAGGACAACCGGTATGATGTATAATATCCTAACCAGTATGATGTATAATACCCTAACCAGTATGATGTATAATATCCTAACCAGTATGATGTATAATATCCTAACCAGTATGATGTATAATATCCTAACCAGTATGATGTATAATATCCTAACCAGTGTGATTTATAATATCCTAACCAGTATGATGTATAATATCCTAACCAGTATGATGTATAATATCCTAACCAGTATGATGTATAATATCCTAACCAGTATGATGTATAATATCCTAACCAGTGTGATTTATAATATCCTAACCAGTGTGATTTATAATATCCTAACCAGTATGATGTATAATATCCTAACCAGTATGATGTATAATATCCTAACCAGTATGATGTATAATATCCTAACCAGTATGATGTATAATACCCTAACCAGTATGATGTATAATATCCTAACCAGTGTGATTTATAATATCCTAACCAGTATGATGTATAATACCCTAACCAGTATGATGTATAATATCCTAACCAGTATGATGTATAATATCCTAACCAGTGTGATTTATAATATCCTAACCAGTATGATGTATAATATCCTAACCAGTATGATGTATAATATCCTAACCAGTATGATGTATAATATCCTAACCAGTATGATGTATAATATCCTAACCAGTTTGATTTATAATATCCTAACCAGTATGATGTATAATATCCTAACCAGTATGATGTATAATATCCTAACCAGTATGATGTATAATATCCTAACCAGTATGATGTATAATATCCTAACCAGTATGATGTATAATATCCTAACCAGTATGATGTATAATATCCTAACCAGTGTGATGTATAATATCCTAACCAGTATGATGTATAATATCCTAACCAGTATGATGTATAATATCCTAACCAGTATGATGTATAATATCCTAACCAGTATGATGTATAATATCCTAACCAGTATGATGTATAATACCCTAACCAGTGTGATGTATAATATCCTAACCAGTATGATGTATAATATCCTAACCAGTATTATGTATAATATCCTAACCAGTATGATGTATAATACCCTAACCAGTGTGATGTATAATATCCTAACCAGTATGATGTATAATATCCTAACCAGTATTATGTATAATACCCTAACCAGTGTGATGTATAATACCCTAACCAGTATGATGTATAATATCCTAACCAGTATGATGTATAATATCCTAACCAGTATGATGTATAATATCCTAACCAGTATGATGTATAATATCCTAACCAGTATGATGTATAATATCCTAACCAGTATGATGTATAATATCCTAACCAGTATGATGTATAATATCCTAACCAGTATGATGTATAATATCCTAACCAGTATGATGTATAATATCCTAACCAGTATGATGTATAATATCCTAACCAGTATGATGTATAATATCCTAACCAGTATGATGTATAATATCCTAACCAGTATGATGTATAATATCCTAACCAGTATGATGTATAATATCCTAACCAGTATGATGTATAATATCCTAACCAGTATGATGTATAATATCCTAACCAGTATGATGTATAATATCCTAACCAGTATGATGTATAATATCCTAACCAGTATGATGTATAATATCCTAACCAGTGTGATTTATAATATCCTAACCAGTATGATGTATAATATCCTAACCAGTATGATGTATAATATCCTAACCAGTATGATGTATAATATCCTAACCAGTATGATGTATAATATCCTAACCAGTTTGATTTATAATATCCTAACCAGTATGATGTATAATATCCTAACCAGTATGATGTATAATACCCTAACCAGTGTGATGTATAATATCCTAACCAGTATGATGTATAATATCCTAACCAGTATGATGTATAATATGTTACAGATTGAAAATGGCTTATATCCGAATCATTTCTGTAATAAATTCTGAATAACTAATATATATTGATTTGAAGACTGAATAAAACTCTTACCGACTTCCTACAACATCTTACCGACTTCCTACAACATCTTACCGACTTCCTACAACATCTTACCGACTTCCTACAACATCTTAATCTTCAACTTGTCATATAGACCATATCTATTTATCAATGCACGTCTGCTCCATGAATAGATAGACGAGAGATATGGACGATACGGAACCACGTTAAGATGACGCAGTTCCCACAAGTCAGAGCTTCTATGGTTATATTAGCCTTCGGTTTTCTTAACGAGTCGGCCAAATTGTACCGTGAGCGACATGTAAAACAATTAAGGCGTGTTTTGTAGGAAGAGTCGACCCGGTAAATGTAGGTCGTCCAAGTCACGAAACGATACGACACTAAAATCTCCGCATGCTCAAGAGGTTCGTGACTCGTGGAGTTTCGACTCCCTGGGTGTTATTCTTGCTGGGACAAGGTCTGCTTTAGGCACGTCAAGCAGAAGTGCCGTCTCATAACTGTGTGGGTATATAGGTCGGTGATTAGTCTATAGGCTGTATATATCTAGGTATTTCGGACGAGTAATAAACCTTTTTTAGGTTACGGTTGGTAATGATACTTTAGCTCTTACAGAAATAATTGGCGTTGCTTTTCGGAAAGAAATTTAAAAAGAAGATGTTAACTACCCACTTATCAAAATCCTGAAGTCCTCTCCCTATCAAGCCTCTCCTCCGAGGCGACTCAGAAGACAGTGGCCCAGAGATCTGCTGGGGTGACCAAGTGAAGTGTTAGCAATGGCTTTCTCTTCCTTCAATGTCTGTGGCTCACCGATCTCTATTCGACTCCAGCCACTGGTCGGAGCAGAAGGGAGCTTGAGTAGGCACCTCTTAACGTCATATCAGCGTCATTCTGACGTTAATCGAGGATGAAGTTGGGAAGTCTTGAGAACAGAACCCTCATATTGTATCATATATCATATTAACAGATGTATTTACACACAGGATGTAATAAGCAATAAATAGATAAAAATATTTATCAATCCTACACACCGAAATGACACTTGAGAAAAATTATTTTTTCGGCAAAATTTGCACAACATAAATCGTCTATTTTAAGGCCCTGCCTTTATAACAACCTTTTTAATATACAATATATATAATACTATATAATGAACTTCCATAAGTAGTGTAATAACCAGGTAATTTGGCGGAGCAAATCAAATCGCCTATCTCATCATATGAATCAATCATATATATATATATATATATATATATATATATATATATATATATATATATATATATATATATATAATTCTTCTGAGTATGACCCAATAGATATATTTCACTTGTTTATTTTTTTCTTTTTTTTGGGCAGAGGGTCGATAAAGAAGAACACCATTCGTTTTTGTTCAACTACTTTCTTTTCTCATTCTGCCCGACATGTTTCGTGCCTTTGTTCGCACCTTTTCAGGGGCTTTCCCTATCAGGAAGTCCTCTCGTAATGGCTTGAGTCAGGCGTAATACACTGCACTACTTTATAAATACACAAAACTTAACATTTTCGTTAATTGATCTTGATGAATGATTAAAGGAATGGGATCCAATATCACAGGAGTTTCCAACTAAAATTAGGTTTTATTCATATTTTTAATTTAGGAAGAAAAATATTCGGCCTTATTCAGAGTGTGTTTCTATGAAATCATCAACACCAGTCTAGCTGAAGAAGATAGAAGCTAGACTGCATTATAAAACAGCATCTTGTTTTCTCCGATATATTTGTGTGCTAGACTTTATTACTGGATTGTATTTCTGCAGCTTCTAAGATCAAGAGTTGGCTGTATGCAGATGGAAAGTGTATAATGTACTTGAGACAGTGGTTTAGTTGCTGTGATTCCACTATTGAAGTTACCAGAGCTGCTGTCTTTTTCTACCAGAAGATAGGGATAGTTGCTGTGATTCCACTATTGAAGTTACCAGAGCTGCTGTCTTATTCTACCAGAAGATAGGGATAGTTGCTGTGATTCCACTATTGAAGTTACCAGAGCTGCTGTCTTATTCTACCAGAAGATAGGGATAGTTGCTGTGATTCCACTATTGAAGTTACCAGAGCTGCTGTCTTATTCTGTCAGAAGATAGGGATAGTTGCTGTGATTCCACTATTGAAGTTACCAGAGCTGCTGTCTTATTCTACCAGAAGATAGGGATAGTTGCTGTGATTCCACTATTGAAGTAACCACAGCTGCTGTCTTATTCTACCACAAGATAGGGATAGTTGCTGTGATTCCACTATTGAAGTTACCAGAGCTGCTGTCTTGTTCTACCAAAAGATAGGGATAGTTGCTGTGATTCCACTATTGAAGTTACCAGAGCTGCTGTCTTATTCTGTCAGAAGATAGGGATAGTTGCTGTGATTCCACTATTGAAGTTACCAGAGCTGCTGTCTTATTCTACCAGAAGATAGGGATAGTTGCTGTGATTCCACTATTGAAGTTACCAGAGCTGCTGTCTTATTCTGTCAGAAGATAGGGATAGTTGCTGTGATTCCACTATTGAAGTTACCAGAGCTGCTGTCTTATTCTACCAGAAGATAGGGATAGTTGCTGTGATTCCACTATTGAAGTTACCAGAGCTGCTGTCTTATTCTGTCAGAAGATAGGGATAGTTGCTGTGATTCCACTATTGAAGTTACCAGAGCTGCTGTCTTATTCTGTCAGAAGATAGGGATAGTTGCTGTGATTCCACTATTGAAGTTACCAGAGCTGCTGTCTTATTCTACCAGAAGATAGGGATAGTTGCTGTGATTCCACTATTGAAGTTACCAGAGCTGCTGTCTTATTCTACCAGAAGATAGGGATAGTTGCTGTGATTCCACTATTGAAGTTACCAGAGCTGCTGTCTTATTCTACCAGAAGATAGGGATAGTTGCTGTGATTCCACTATTGAAGTTACCAGAGCTGCTGTCTTGTTCTACCAGAAGATAGGGATAGTTGCTGTGATTCCACTATTGAAGTTACCAGAGCTGCTGTCTTATTCTACCAGAAGATAGGGATAGTTGCTGTGATTCCACTATTGAAGTTACCAGAGCTGCTGTCTTATTCTACCAGAAGATAGGGATAGTTGCTGTGATTCCACTATTGAAGTTACCAGAGCTGCTGTCTTATTCTGTCAGAAGATAGGGATAGTTGCTGTGATTCCACTATTGAAGTTACCAGAGCTGCTGTCTTATTCTGTCAGAAGATAGGGATAGTTGCTGTGATTCCACTATTGAAGTTACCAGAGCTGCTGTCTTATTCTACCAGAAGATAGGGATAGTTGCTGTGATTCCACTATTGAAGTTACCAGAGCTGCTGTCTTGTTCTACCAAAAGATAGGGATAGTTGCTGTGATTCCACTATTGAAGTTACCAGAGCTGCTGTCTTATTCTGTCAGAAGATAGGGATAGTTGCTGTGATTCCACTATTGAAGTTACCAGAGCTGCTGTCTTATTCTACCAGAAGATAGGGATAGTTGCTGTGATTCCACTATTGAAGTTACCAGAGCTGCTGTCTTATTCTACCAGAAGATAGGGATAGTTGCTGTGATTCCACTATTGAAGTTACCAGAGCTGCTGTCTTATTCTACCAGAAGATAGGGATAGTTGCTGTGATTCCACTATTGAAGTTACCAGAGCTGCTGTCTTGTTCTACCAAAAGATAGGGATAGTTGCTGTGATTCCACTATTGAAGTTACCAGAGCTGCTGTCTTATTCTGTCAGAAGATAGGGATAGTTGCTGTGATTCCACTATTGAAGTTACCAGAGCTGCTGTCTTGTTCTACCAGAAGATAGGGATAGTTGCTGTGATTCCACTATTGAAGTTACCAGAGCTGCTGTCTTATTCTACCAGAAGATAGGGATAGTTGCTGTGATTCCACTATTGAAGTTACCAGAGCTGCTGTCTTATTCTACCAGAAGATAGGGATAGTTGCTGTGATTCCACTATTGAAGTTACCAGAGCTGCTGTCTTATTCTGTCAGAAGATAGGGATAGTTGCTGTGATTCCACTATTGAAGTTACCAGAGCTGCTGTCTTATTCTGTCAGAAGATAGGGATAGTTGCTGTGATTCCACTATTGAAGTTACCAGAGCTGCTGTCTTATTCTACCAGAAGATAGGGATAGTTGCTGTGATTCCACTATTGAAGTTACCAGAGCTGCTGTCTTATTCTACCAGAAGATAGGGATAGTTGCTGTGATTCCACTATTGAAGTTACCAGAGCTGCTGTCTTATTCTACCAGAAGATAGGGATAGTTGCTGTGATTCCACTATTGAAGTTACCAGAGCTGCTGTCTTGTTCTACCAGAAGATAGGGATAGTTGCTGTGATTCCACTATTGAAGTTACCAGAGCTGCTGTCTTATTCTACCAGAAGATAGGGATAGTTGCTGTGATTCCACTATTGAAGTTACCAGAGCTGCTGTCTTATTCTACCAGAAGATAGGGATAGTTGCTGTGATTCCACTATTGAAGTTACCAGAGCTGCTGTCTTATTCTGTCAGAAGATAGGGATAGTTGCTGTGATTCCACTATTGAAGTTACCAGAGCTGCTGTCTTATTCTGTCAGAAGATAGGGATAGTTGCTGTGATTCCACTATTGAAGTTACCAGAGCTGCTGTCTTATTCTACCAGAAGATAGGGATAGTTGCTGTGATTCCACTATTGAAGTTACCAGAGCTGCTGTCTTATTCTACCAGAAGATAGGGATAGTTGCTGTGATTCCACTATTGAAGTTACCAGAGCTGCTGTCTTATTCTACCAGAAGATAGGGATAGTTGCTGTGATTCCACTATTGAAGTTACCAGAGCTGCTGTCTTATTCTGTCAGAAGATAGGGATAGTTGCTGTGATTCCACTATTGAAGTTACCAGAGCTGCTGTCTTATTCTACCAGAAGATAGGGATAGTTGCTGTGATTCCACTATTGAAGTTACCAGAGCTGCTGTCTTATTCTGTCAGAAGATAGGGATAGTTGCTGTGATTCCACTATTGAAGTTACCAGAGCTGCTGTCTTATTCTACCAGAAGATAGGGATAGTTGCTGTGATTCCACTATTGAAGTTACCAGAGCTGCTGTCTTATTCTACCAGAAGATAGGGATAGTTGCTGTGATTCCACTATTGAAGTTACCAGAGCTGCTGTCTTATTCTACCAGAAGATAGGGATAGTTGCTGTGATTCCACTATTGAAGTGGTCAGAGCTGCTGTCTTATTCTACCACAAAATAGGGATAGTTTATAAATCTATGAGAATGTTCTGTCTTCAAAACCTAAAAGAGTATACGAAGTCCGTCACGCAGGAGCTGCATAACTAAGCACTTTCCTCAGAAGTTGGGTAGTGTAGACTGGTTTCCAGAACAATTTGCTTAAAATATCCTACATAAATAAAATGAAAACATGAATAGTTCTCTTTTAAAATTGTAATGAGTAACTGATCAATTATGAATTTGCTTCCAGAGTTATGTTTACACATGGTACCTATTACACTACGTAATAAATACAAAAAACCTCATATTATCGTATTTTGATCTAACGTAGGAACAGGATACAGTCCCTCTAGTGGTAGAAAGCGCTCCTTGCGCTTGAATTGGTATTGTGGGTCCGGAGTAAACCCCCGCCCTCCTAATGAACCGATTTAGTTTATATTTACAACACATATTCACCTGTAGATTACAACTACGAATACCAAGTTTCGTCGAAATATACCAAAAATCACGGCTGGTAGTGGCGAATAGGTATTGTGGGTCTGGAGTAAACCCCCCCCCCCCTTCTAATGAACCGATTTAGTTTATATTTACAACACATATTTACCTGTAGATTCCCACTACGAATACCGAGTTTCGTCGAAGTATACCAAAAATTACGGCTGGTAGTGGCGAATTGGTATTGTGGGTCCGAAGTAAACCCCCCCTCCTAATGAACCGATTTAGTTCATTTTTATATCTTTTTTTTCTCTCTATATTACCACTACGAATACCAAGTTTCATTGAAATATAACAAATATTACGGCTGTCATAGTCAAATTAGTGTTTTGGGTTCGGGGTAAACCCCCCCCCCCCTCCGGTGGACCGATTTTGGTGGTAAACGAACTCGTTCAGTCGTTTGCTAATTGAATGCTATATACGAAGTTTCGTGACGAAAAAACAAAAACTCTGGCCGCTATCGTGGTAACAGACATTCATATATATATAAAGTTTAACGGGGGTTATTTTCGGTGTCTACTAGGTAGGATCGATAAAGATTTGAAGAAATTTTTCAAAAATTCCGTCATGAGTGGAACCTCAATAGCTACTTTCCTTCGGAGGAAAGTGCTAAAAGGCATGTTTATATCTCTAGTTGTTTGTACTAGAGTTATCTTCGGAATCAGTGGAAGGGTTGGTTACTCTCAGTCCTTTGCTCTACGGAGCGGAAATGTGTCTGGATATTTTCCTTTAATATCCCCATCTATAATTTAATTTAAAAATAAAAGATATATTTTGTTTTAAATGAAGGTAATACTCATTATTAACAGCCTGTTATTATGAAGCGGGCCTTTTGCTTTTAATAATTCTATATGTAGGGTTGAGATCACAACTAGACCAAGTCTATGTTATACAGTATTCAGAAAATGAGTGTTATTGCAGAGTTGTATAATTCCTATTAACTAGTATAAGTCTTAAACAGAATTGTATAATTCCTATTAACTAGTATAAGTCTTAAACAGAATTGTATAGCTCCTATTAACTAGTATAAGTCTTAAACAGGATTGTATAATTCCTATTAACTAGTATAAGTCTTAAACAGAATTGTATAATTCCTATTAACTAGTATAAGTCTTAAACAGAATTGTATAGTTCCTATTAACTAGTATAAGTCTTAAACAGGATTGTATAATTCCTATTAACTAGTATAAGTCTTAAACAGAATTGTATAATTCCTATTAACTAGTATAAGTCTTAAACAGAATTGTATAGTTCCTATTAACTAGTATAAGTCTTAAACAGAGTTGTATAATTCCTATTAACTAGTATAAGTCTTAAACAGAATTGTATAGTTCCTATTAACTAATATAAGTCTTAAACAGAATTGTATAATTCCTATTAACTAGTATAAGTCTTAAACAGAATTGTATAATTCCTATTAACTAGTATAAGTCTTAAACAGAGTTGTATAATTCCGATTAACTAGTATAAGTCTTAAACAGAATTGTATAGTTCCTATTA
Organism: Gonocerus acuteangulatus; assembly: GCA_946811695.1. NCBI lineage: Eukaryota > Metazoa > Arthropoda > Insecta > Hemiptera > Coreidae > Gonocerus > Gonocerus acuteangulatus. The sequence continues at coordinate 94,281,839 of OX328128.1, read as the reverse complement.
ACTAGTATAAGTCTTAAACAGAGTTGTATAATTCCTATTAACTAGTATAAGTCTTAAACAGAGTTGTATAGTTCCTATTAACTAGTATAAGTCTTAAACAGAATTGTATAGTTCCTATTAACTAGTATAAGTCTTAAACAGAGTTGTATAATTCCTATTAACTAGTATAAGTCTTAAACAGAATTGTATAGTTCCTATTAACTAGTATAAGTCTTAAACAGAGTTGTATAATTCCTATTAACTAGTATAAGTCTTAAACAGAATTGTATAGTTCCAATTAACTAGTATAAGTCTTAAACAGAATTGTATAGTTCCTATTAACTAGTATAAGTCTTAAACAGAGTTGTATAATTCCTATTAACTAGTATAAGTCTTAAACAGAATTGTATAGTTCCTATTAACTAGTATAAGTATTAAACAGAATTGTATAGTTCCTATTAACTAGTATAAGTCTTAAACAGAGTTGTATAATTCCTATTAACTAGTATAAGTCTTAAACAGAATTGTATAGTTCCTATTAACTAGTATAAGTCTTAAACAGAATTGTATAGTTCCTATTAACTAGTATAAGTCTTAAACAGAGTTGCATAATTCCTATTAACTAGTATAAGTCTTAAACAGAATTGTATAGTTCCTATTAACTAGTATAAGTCTTAAACAGAATTGTATAGTTCCTATTAACTAGTATAAGTCTTAAACAGAGTTGTATAGTTCCTATTAACTAGTATAAGTCTTAAACAGAATTGTATAGTTCCTATTAACTAGTATAAGTCTTAAACAGAGTTGTATAGTTCCTATTAACTAGTATAAGTCTTAAACAGAATTGTATAGTTCCTATTAACTAGTATAAGTCTTAAACAGAGTTGTATAGTTCCTATTAACTAGTATAAGTCTTAAACAGAGTTGTATAGTTCCTATTAACTAGTATAAGTCTTAAACAGAATTGTATAATTCCTATTAACTAGTATAAGTCTTAAACAGAATTGTATAATTCCTATTGACCAGTATAAGTCTTAAACAGAATTGTATAATTCCTATTAACTAGTATAAGTCTTAAACAGAGTTGTATAATTCCTATTAACTAGTATAAGTCTTAAACAGAATTGTATAATTCCTATTAACTAGTATAAGTCTTAAACAGAATTGTATAATTCCTATTGACCAGTATAAGTCTTAAACAGAATTGTATAATTCCTATTAACTAGTATAAGTCTTAAACAGAATTGTATAGTTCCTATTAACTAGTATAAGTCTTAAACAGAATTGTATAGTTCCTATTAACTAGTATAAGTCTTAAACAGAGTTGTATAATTCCTATTAACTAGTATAAGTCTTATACAACTCTGTTTAAGACTTATACTAGTTAATAGGAACTATACAATTCTGTTTAAGACTTATACTAGTTAATAGGAACTATACAATTCTGTTTAAGACTTATACTAGTTAATAGGAACTATACAATTCTGTTTAAGACTTATACTAGTTAATAGGAATTATACAATTCTGTTTAAGACTTATACTGGTCAATAGGAATTATACAATTCTGTTTAAGACTTATACTAGTTAATAGGAACTATACAATTCTGTTTAAGACTTATACTAGTTAATAGGAACTATACAATTCTGTTTAAGACTTATACTAGTTAATAGGAATTATACAATCCTGTTTAAGACTTCTACTAGTTAATAGGAATTATACAATTCTGTTTAAGACTTATACTAGTTAATAGGAACTATACAATTCTGTTTAAGACTTATACTAGTTAATAGGAACTATACAATTCTGTTTAAGACTTATACTAGTTAATAGGAATTATACAATCCTGTTTAAGACTTCTACTAGTTAATAGGAACTATACAATTCTGTTTAAGACTTATTCTAGTTAATAGGAATTATACAACTCTGTTTAAGACTTATACTAGTTAATAGGAACTATACAATTCTGTTTAAGACTTATACTAGTTAATAGGAATTATACAATTCTGTTTAAGACTTATACTAGTTAATAGGAATTATACGACTCTGTTTAAGACTTATACTAGTTAATAGGAACTATACAATTCTGTTTAAGACTTATACTAGTTAATAGGAACTATACAATTCTGTTTAAGACTTATACTAGTTAATAGGAACTATACAATTCTGTTTAAGACTTATACTAGTTAATAGGAACTATACAACTCTGTTTAAGACTTATACTAGTTAATAGGAATTATACAATTCTGTTTAAGACTTATACTGGTCAATAGGAATTATACAATTCTGTTTAAGACTTATACTAGTTAATAGGAATTATACAATTCTGTTTAAGACTTATACTAGTTAATAGGAACTATACAATTCTGTTTAAGACTTATACTAGTTAATAGGAATTATACAATCCTGTTTAAGACTTATACTGGTCAATAGGAATTATACAATTCTGTTTAAGACTTATACTAGTTAATAGGAACTATACAATTCTGTTTAAGACTTATACTAGTTAATAGGAACTATACAATTCTGTTTAAGACTTATACTAGTTAATAGGAACTATACAATTCTGTTTAAGACTTATACTAGTTAATAGGAATTATACAATTCTGTTTAAGACTTATACTAGTTAATAGGAACTATACAATTCTGTTTAAGACTTATACTAGTTAATAGGAACTATACAATTCTGTTTAAGACTTATACTAGTTAATAGGAACTATACAATTCTGTTTAAGACTTATACTAGTTAATAGGAACTATACAATTCTGTTTAAGACTTATACTAGTTAATAGGAACTATACAATTCTGTTTAAGACTTATACTAGTTAATAGGAATTATACAACTCTGTTTAAGACTTATACTAGTTAATAGGAACTATACAACTCTGTTTAAGACTTATACTAGTTAATAGGAACTATACAATTCTGTTTAAGACTTATACTAGTTAATAGGAATTATACAACTCTGTTTAAGACTTATACTAGTTAATAGGAACTATACAATTCTGTTTAAGACTTATACTAGTTAAGAGGAATTATACAACTCTGTTTAAGACTTATACTAGTTAATAGGAATTATACAATTCTGTTTAAGACTTATACTAGTTAATAGGAATTATACAATTCTGTTTAAGACTTATACTAGTTAATAGGAACTATACAATTCTGTTTAAGACTTATACTAGTTAATAGGAACTATACAATTCTGTTTAAGACTTATACTAGTTAATAGGAACTATACAATTCTGTTTAAGACTTATACTAGTTAATAGGAACTATACAATTCTGTTTAAGACTTATACTAGTTAATAGGAACTATACAATTCTGTTTAAGACTTATACTAGTTAATAGGAATTATACAATTCTGTTTAAGACTTATACTAGTTAATAGGAATTATACAATTCTGTTTAAGACTTATACTGGTTAATAGGAATTATACAACTCTGTTTAAGACTTATACTGGTCAATAGGAATTATACAATTCTGTTTAAGACTTATACTAGTCAATAGGAACTATACAATTCTGTTTAAGACTTATACTAGTCAATAGGAACTATACAACTCTGTTTAAGACTTATACTGGTTAATAGGAACTATACAATTCTGTTTAAGACTTATACTGGTCAATAGGAATTATACAATTCTGTTTAAGACTTATACTAGTCAATAGGAATTATACAATTCTGTTTAAGACTTATACTAGTTAATAGGAACTATACAATTCTGTTTAAGACTTATACTAGTTAATAGGAATTATACAATCCTGTTTAAGACTTATACTAGTTAATAGGAATTATACAATTCTGTTTAAGACTTATACTAGTTAATAGGAATTATACAATTCTGTTTAAGACTTATACTAGTTAATAGGAACTATACAATTCTGTTTAAGACTTATACTAGTTAATAGGAACTATACAACTCTGTTTAAGACTTATACTAGTTAATAGGAACTATACAACTCTGTTTAAGACTTATACTAGTTAATAGGAATTATACAATCCTGTTTAAGACTTATACTAGTTAATAGGAACTATACAATTCTGTTTAAGACTTATACTAGTTAATAGGAACTATACAATTCTGTTTAAGACTTATACTAGTTAATAGGAACTATACAATTCTGTTTAAGACTTATACTAGTGAATAGGAACTATACAATTCTGTTTAAGACTTATACTAGTTAATAGGAACTATACAATTCTGTTTAAGACTTATACTAGTTAATAGGAACTATACAATTCTGTTTAAGACTTATACTAGTTAATAGGAACTATACAATTCTGTTTAAGACTTATACTAGTTAATAGGAACTATACAACTCTGTTTAAGACTTATACTAGTTAATAGGAACTATACAACTCTGTTTAAGACTTATACTAGTTAATAGGAACTATACAATTCTGTTTAAGACTTATACTAGTTAATAGGAATTATACAACTCTGTTTAAGACTTATACTAGTTAATAGGAACTATACAACTCTGCTTAAGACTTATACTAGTTAATAGGAACTATACAACTCTGTTTAAGACTTATACTAGTTAATAGGAACTATACAATTCTGTTTAAGACTTATACTAGTTAATAGGAACTATACAATTCTGTTTAAGACTTATACTAGTTAATAGGAACTATACAATTCTGTTTAAGACTTATACTAGTTAATAGGAATTATACAACTCTGTTTAAGACTTATACTAGTTAATAGGAATTATACAATTCTGTTTAAGACTTATACTAGTTAATAGGAATTATACAATTCTGTTTAAGACTTATACTAGTTAATAGGAATTATACAATTCTGTTTAAGACTTATACTAGTTAATAGGAATTATACAATTCTGTTTAAGACTTATACTAGTTAATAGGAATTATACAATTCTGTTTAAGACTTATACTAGTTAATAGGAACTATACAATTCTGTTTAAGACTTATACTAGTTAATAGGAATTATACAACTCTGTTTAAGACTTATACTAGTTAATAGGAACTATACAATTCTGTTTAAGACTTATACTAGTTAATAGGAATTATACAATCCTGTTTAAGACTTATACTAGTTAATAGGAACTATACAATTCTGTTTAAGACTTATACTAGTTAATAGGAACTATACAATTCTGTTTAAGACTTATACTAGTTAATAGGAACTATACAATTCTGTTTAAGACTTATACTAGTTAATAGGAACTATACAATTCTGTTTAAGACTTATACTAGTTAATAGGAACTATACAATTCTGTTTAAGACTTATACTAGTTAATAGGAACTATACAACTCTGTTTAAGACTTATACTAGTTAATAGGAACTATACAACTCTGTTTAAGACTTATACTAGTTAATAGGAACTATACAATTCTGTTTAAGACTTATACTAGTTAATAGGAACTATACAATTCTGTTTAAGACTTATACTAGTTAATAGGAACTATACAATTCTGTTTAAGACTTATACTAGTTAATAGGAATTATACAACTCTGTTTAAGACTTATACTAGTTAATAGGAACTATACAACTCTGTTTAAGACTTATACTAGTTAATAGGAACTATACAACTCTGTTTAAGACTTATACTAGTTAATAGGAACTATACAACTCTGTTTAAGACTTATACTAGTTAATAGGAACTATACAATTCTGTTTAAGACTTATACTAGTTAATAGGAACTATACAATTCTGTTTAAGACTTATACTAGTTAATAGGAATTATACAACTCTGTTTAAGACTTATACTAGTTCATAGGAATTATACAACTCTGTTTAAGACTTATACTAGTTAATAGGAATTATACAATTCTGTTTAAGACTTATACTAGTTAATAGGAACTATACAATTCTGTTTAAGACTTATACTAGTTAATAGGAACTATACAATTCTGTTTAAGACTTATACTAGTTAATAGGAACTATACAATTCTGTTTAAGACTTATACTAGTTAATAGGAACTATACAATTCTGTTTAAGACTTATACTAGTTAATAGGAATTATACAATTCTGTTTAAGACTTATACTAGTTAATAGGAATTATACAATTCTGTTTAAGACTTATACTAGTTAATAGGAACTATACAATTCTGTTTAAGACTTATACTAGTTAATAGGAACTATACAATTCTGTTTAAGACTTATACTGGTTAATAGGAACTATACAATTCTGTTTAAGACTTATACTGGTTAATAGGAACTATACCATTCTGTTTAAGACTTATACTAGTTAATAGGAATTATACAACTCTGTTTAAGACTTATACTAGTTAATAGGAACTATACAATTCTGTTTAAGACTTATACTAGTTAATAGGAATTATACAATTCTGTTTAAGACTTATACTAGTTAATAGGAATTATACAACTCTGTTTAAGACTTATACTAGTTAATAGGAACTATACAATTCTGTTTAAGACTTATACTAGTTAATAGGAACTATACAATTCTGTTTAAGACTTATACTGGTTAATAGGAACTATACAACTCTGTTTAAGACTTATACTGGTTAATAGGAACTATACAACTCTGTTTAAGACTTATACTGGTTAATAGGAATTATACAATTCTGTTTAAGACTTATACTGGTCAATAGGAATTATACAATTCTGTTTAAGACTTATACTAGTTAATAGGAAGTATACAATCCTGTTTAAGACTTATACTAGTTAATAGGAACTATACAATTCTGTTTAAGACTTATACTAGTTAATAGGAATTATACAATTCTGTTTAAGACTTATACTAGTTAATAGGAACTATACAATTCTGTTTAAGACTTATACTAGTTAATAGGAATTATACAATTCTGTTTAAGACTTATACTAGTTAATAGGAATTATACAACTCTGTTTAAGACTTATACTAGTTAATAGGAACTATACAATTCTGTTTAAGACTTATACTAGTTAATAGGAACTATACAATTCTGTTTAAGACTTATACTAGTTAATAGGAATTATACAACTCTGTTTAAGACTTATACTAGTTAATAGGAATTATACAACTCTGTTTAAGACTTATACTAGTTAATAGGAACTATACAATTCTGTTTAAGACTTATACTAGTTAATAGGAACTATACAATTCTGTTTAAGACTTATACTGGTTAATAGGAACTATACAACTCTGTTTAAGACTTATACTGGTTAATAGGAACTATACAACTCTGTTTAAGACTTATACTGGTTAATAGGAATTATACAATTCTGTTTAAGACTTATACTGGTCAATAGGAATTATACAATTCTGTTTAAGACTTATACTAGTTAATAGGAAGTATACAATCCTGTTTAAGACTTATACTAGTTAATAGGAACTATACAATTCTGTTTAAGACTTATACTAGTTAATAGGAATTATACAATTCTGTTTAAGACTTATACTAGTTAATAGGAACTATACAATTCTGTTTAAGACTTATACTAGTTAATAGGAATTATACAATTCTGTTTAAGACTTATACTAGTTAATAGGAATTATACAACTCTGTTTAAGACTTATACTAGTTAATAGGAACTATACAATTCTGTTTAAGACTTATACTAGTTAATAGGAACTATACAATTCTGTTTAAGACTTATACTAGTTAATAGGAACTATACAATTCTGTTTAAGACTTATACTAGTTAATAGGAATTATACAACTCTGTTTAAGACTTATACTAGTTAATAGGAACTATACAATTCTGTTTAAGACTTATACTAGTTAATAGGAATTATACAACTCTGTTTAAGACTTATACTAGTTAATAGGAACTATACAATTCTGTTTAAGACTTATACTAGTTAATAGGAACTATACAATTCTGTTTAAGACTTATACTAGTTAATAGGAATTATACAACTCTGTTTAAGACTTATACTAGTTAATAGGAACTATACAATTCTGTTTAAGACTTATACTAGTTAATAGGAATTATACAACTCTGTTTAAGACTTATACTAGTTAATAGGAACTATACAACTCTGTTTAAGACTTATACTAGTTAATAGGAACTATTCAACTCTGTTTAAGACTTATACTAGTTAATAGGAACTATACAACTCTGTTTAAGACTTATACTAGTTAATAGGAACTATACAATTCTGTTTAAGACTTATACTAGTTAATAGGAACTATACAATTCTGTTTAAGACTTATACTAGTTAATAGGAATTATACAACTCTGTTTAAGACTTATACTAGTTCATAGGAATTATACAACTCTGTTTAAGACTTATACTAGTTAATAGGAATTATACAATTCTGTTTAAGACTTATACTAGTTAATAGGAACTATACAATTCTGTTTAAGACTTATACTAGTTAATAGGAACTATACAATTCTGTTTAAGACTTATACTAGTTAATAGGAACTATACAATTCTGTTTAAGACTTATACTAGTTAATAGGAACTATACAATTCTGTTTAAGACTTATACTAGTTAATAGGAATTATACAATTCTGTTTAAGACTTATACTAGTTAATAGGAATTATACAATTCTGTTTAAGACTTATACTAGTTAATAGGAACTATACAATTCTGTTTAAGACTTATACTAGTTAATAGGAACTATACAATTCTGTTTAAGACTTATACTGGTTAATAGGAACTATACAATTCTGTTTAAGACTTATACTGGTTAATAGGAACTATACCATTCTGTTTAAGACTTATACTAGTTAATAGGAATTATACAACTCTGTTTAAGACTTATACTAGTTAATAGGAACTATACAATTCTGTTTAAGACTTATACTAGTTAATAGGAATTATACAATTCTGTTTAAGACTTATACTAGTTAATAGGAATTATACAACTCTGTTTAAGACTTATACTAGTTAATAGGAACTATACAATTCTGTTTAAGACTTATACTAGTTAATAGGAACTATACAATTCTGTTTAAGACTTATACTGGTTAATAGGAACTATACAACTCTGTTTAAGACTTATACTGGTTAATAGGAACTATACAACTCTGTTTAAGACTTATACTGGTTAATAGGAATTATACAATTCTGTTTAAGACTTATACTGGTCAATAGGAATTATACAATTCTGTTTAAGACTTATACTAGTTAATAGGAAGTATACAATCCTGTTTAAGACTTATACTAGTTAATAGGAACTATACAATTCTGTTTAAGACTTATACTAGTTAATAGGAATTATACAATTCTGTTTAAGACTTATACTAGTTAATAGGAACTATACAATTCTGTTTAAGACTTATACTAGTTAATAGGAATTATACAATTCTGTTTAAGACTTATACTAGTTAATAGGAATTATACAACTCTGTTTAAGACTTATACTAGTTAATAGGAACTATACAATTCTGTTTAAGACTTATACTAGTTAATAGGAACTATACAATTCTGTTTAAGACTTATACTAGTTAATAGGAATTATACAACTCTGTTTAAGACTTATACTAGTTAATAGGAATTATACAACTCTGTTTAAGACTTATACTAGTTAATAGGAACTATACAATTCTGTTTAAGACTTATACTAGTTAATAGGAACTATACAATTCTGTTTAAGACTTATACTGGTTAATAGGAACTATACAACTCTGTTTAAGACTTATACTGGTTAATAGGAACTATACAACTCTGTTTAAGACTTATACTGGTTAATAGGAATTATACAATTCTGTTTAAGACTTATACTGGTCAATAGGAATTATACAATTCTGTTTAAGACTTATACTAGTTAATAGGAAGTATACAATCCTGTTTAAGACTTATACTAGTTAATAGGAACTATACAATTCTGTTTAAGACTTATACTAGTTAATAGGAATTATACAATTCTGTTTAAGACTTATACTAGTTAATAGGAACTATACAATTCTGTTTAAGACTTATACTAGTTAATAGGAATTATACAATTCTGTTTAAGACTTATACTAGTTAATAGGAATTATACAACTCTGTTTAAGACTTATACTAGTTAATAGGAACTATACAATTCTGTTTAAGACTTATACTAGTTAATAGGAACTATACAATTCTGTTTAAGACTTATACTAGTTAATAGGAACTATACAATTCTGTTTAAGACTTATACTAGTTAATAGGAATTATACAACTCTGTTTAAGACTTATACTAGTTAATAGGAACTATACAATTCTGTTTAAGACTTATACTAGTTAATAGGAATTATACAACTCTGTTTAAGACTTATACTAGTTAATAGGAACTATACAATTCTGTTTAAGACTTATACTAGTTAATAGGAACTATACAATTCTGTTTAAGACTTATACTAGTTAATAGGAATTATACAACTCTGTTTAAGACTTATACTAGTTAATAGGAACTATACAATTCTGTTTAAGACTTATACTAGTTAATAGGAACTATACAATTCTGTTTAAGACTTATACTGGTTAATAGGAACTATACAACTCTGTTTAAGACTTATACTGGTTAATAGGAACTATACAACTCTGTTTAAGACTTATACTGGTTAATAGGAATTATACAATTCTGTTTAAGACTTATACTGGTCAATAGGAATTATACAATTCTGTTTAAGACTTATACTAGTTAATAGGAAGTATACAATCCTGTTTAAGACTTATACTAGTTAATAGGAACTATACAATTCTGTTTAAGACTTATACTAGTTAATAGGAATTATACAATTCTGTTTAAGACTTATACTAGTTAATAGGAACTATACAATTCTGTTTAAGACTTATACTAGTTAATAGGAATTATACAATTCTGTTTAAGACTTATACTAGTTAATAGGAATTATACAACTCTGTTTAAGACTTATACTAGTTAATAGGAACTATACAATTCTGTTTAAGACTTATACTAGTTAATAGGAACTATACAATTCTGTTTAAGACTTATACTAGTTAATAGGAACTATACAATTCTGTTTAAGACTTATACTAGTTAATAGGAATTATACAACTCTGTTTAAGACTTATACTAGTTAATAGGAACTATACAATTCTGTTTAAGACTTATACTAGTTAATAGGAATTATACAACTCTGTTTAAGACTTATACTAGTTAATAGGAACTATACAATTCTGTTTAAGACTTATACTAGTTAATAGGAACTATACAATTCTGTTTAAGACTTATACTAGTTAATAGGAATTATACAACTCTGTTTAAGACTTATACTAGTTAATAGGAACTATACAATTCTGTTTAAGACTTATACTAGTTAATAGGAACTATACAACTCTGTTTAAGACAGTTCCTATTAACTAGTATAAGTCTTAAACAGAATTGTATAATTCCTATTAACTAGTATAAGTCTTAAACAGGATTGTATAGTTCCTATTAACTAGTATAAGTCTTAAACAGAATTGTATAGTTCCTATTAACTAGTATAAGTCTTAAACAGAATTCACCTTAAACACTGACATTATTTATGTATAACCTTGTTCATAAAATAGTTATAACTTGGACTTGGCTGACTTGTGCTCTGAAAACTAATAAGCATGACTTCCAGATGTCTAGCAAGAACTGCTACAAGTGGCAAAATAAAGAAGTTAGGACTTAGTCTCCTGTAGCACTGAAAGGAGCCATTTTAGTTATACTCTTGAATGTTATTGGCAGATAAAATGCCAAAAGTGGACTTGGTCTAGTTGTGCTCCCTGTACTCTCCATATAGCATTTAGCTGTGATGCGAAATACTCTATCAAGTAGCAACATTCTCAAGTAGTAATGCGTAGTTTATCATACGAAAATGTATTAACTACCTTATTCAAAATGTGTTTATGTTTAAATTACATTCGGAAGCATCAAAGGTAAAAAAAAAAAAAAATATGTTTTTTACAAGAGTTGTCTAAATGTTTCGCGTAAACTCAATATTAACTGTCTTTGTTTGAAGCTTTCCAAATAACACTAGAAATATTTAGTTATAAAGATACAAAACCCCGTTCAAAAAGCAAATCTAACAATTGCGAATTTTCATGTCCTTATTTCTCAGATCAACATCGCCCCATCAAAACTTATATTAGAACCATTTTGGTAGAGAATTTAGTGAGCTTTCGAATGGCCACCTTCCACTAGCCACGAGATATTTTAGAAAATACACGAAAATCCAAAAACGTTTCATGCCTGTTAATGAAATATTTTATGTTCAGTACTTCCTTAACTCCAAACGGAATTAAAATTTCCCTATCATAGATTAGATGAATCTCAAACGTCTCCAACAATTTTCTAGTGAATTAATGGTTTCTGAATACCCAAACTGAAAATTAGCTTGTAAAAGATGTTGTATCAATGTTTCTCGAAAACGGTTACAGTTAACGCTTTTAAAGTGGTTTCATTCGTTTTCCTGTGTTACCAAACCTATAAAACAAGTACCTGCAAGCATATGAACCCGAAAACGTAAGCGTTACGATATTTTTTTCCTACGAATTTCGCTCCTAAAACACTGTTCCGGTGGAGGGATTCTGCTGTTTAACGAACATGACCTTTCAAATTATACGAAAGATTTTTGTACCAATTTTCATCAAAATCGGACCATTTTTGAGCTTGCTAGAGAGCCAAGACAAGCATTTTTGAGCTTGCTAGAGAGCTATATGAACCACCGTTATATTATTCATCTATGACATTTGAAACGTAAAATTATGTAGTCGGGAGTTCCGGATTGTTTCATGAAGTCAACCTTATTACCGCGGTTCCTCCCTATGGGGGAGGGAGGAACCGCGGTAATAAAACGGAACTACACTAAGATGAAGAAGGTCCTGTTTTCCTTGACAACTGTACCACCAACACTATCAGAAATAGTCCGACTCGCAGGAACTGCATCATCTTAGCGCGGTTACGTACATCTCGAGGAAATGGAATCGATTAGCATCACAAATCACAGGAAACTGACAGTAGCCAACTTAAAAAGAAGCGGATAATTCTTAATCTGTATAAGTCAATACACTACTGAGAACGACTACTGCTGAGAAGGCTCTATTCTAAACAACAAAACATTCCTTGTCATTTTAAGTATCTTGTTTTAATTGCAAATTTGTTTTACTGTTATAATCAACTGTAAATATGTGCTTCATGGCGAATAAAATTCCATTCTGTCGTGGGTTAAATCTATCTACTATATATTTCTCAAATACCACTCACTCACTCACTCACTCACTCACTCACTCACTCACTCACTCACTCACTCACTCACTCACTCACTCACTCACTCACTCACTCACTCACTCACTCACTCACTCACTCACTCACTCACTCACTCACTCACTCACTCACTCACTCACTCACTCACTCACCTATCATCGTCCAGCCCAAACCGCTCAACAGAAAAATTTGAAATTTTGCATGGACACTCCCTATATAACGTAGACACTCACTAAGAAAGGATTTTTTGATATTCGAATTTTTAAGTATTTTTAGAGGGGTTTAAAGTTTTAGTTGGTTAGAGCAGGCAAGCCAAGGCAGCAACCGTAGCTAGGACGATAAAGAACAGCTGTTACCGTACATTATCTATTTCATAGTATTATTTTTAATTGTGGTTAATTTCCCCTATGATGGCAGACCTTGAATTACTAGAAATAAACTGTGATTTTGCCCCTCATGGAGTTTACGCCCTGGTGATGGTCCATCCGAGGTAATAATATCCCGAACCACTGGACACAAAAATTTGAAATTTTGCACGGACAATCCGTTTAAAAAACACTCGCTAAGAAGGTTTTTTTTTTATATTAAATGTTTAGGGTGTCCCAAAAATAATGGTCATCCGTTGGCCAGAATATTCTCCAATGCGAGCTCGGAAAAAATAACCCCCGCAAAATTGACCTTGAAATGTTATTCAGGATCAACATTTTTTATTGCATATTTCGAAACTGCGAGTCATGAGGAAGAAAAAAGTCAACGGCACCATAGATCAGAAATGACTCCTATTGGTCAAAATGACCATTAACAGCGTATACGTGGGCCATTCCATTCCAATCGACAAATGGTGGCCGATTTTCATATTTTTTTTTCTTTAGCATGTTCTAACATTGCCTTAGCCAAAAATACCTCGTTTGATTTTTTAAAAAAGCATCTTCCAGTATAAAAAAAATATAAGTATAATGAAAAACAGCCCTTTCAGCGCCATTCATTGAAGGACCATAACTCACATTTTACAATAGACAGGAATGCCTTCATGAGGTTATTCTCGAAGCTTATCAAGAGCTCTTTGTCTTAAGCTTTCAATCGCTGAAATTACTCATTAGGGATTTCACAGGTCATGTAGGAATTTCATGAACCATCGAGTCCCTCCCAGAATAGAGGATAGAATAATTGTCCTCGCCTGATCCAGGCCTACTATGGAGCTGAGAACATTGGCCCAAGCTACGGGAGTCTCGAGGATGACGGTCTGCCGGATCCTTCGGGAAGAACGCCTCCCTTCAGATTACAGCAAGTTGAGGAGTTGAGGCCCGGGGATCAGGAGCAGACAGCATTGTTTTACAGGTGGATGCTGGACATGTTAGGACGTCCTCCACACTTCCATGTTGGGACGTCCTCCACACTTCCTCCAGCGAGTATTGTGGACTGAGGAAAGTTCGTTTTCCAGCGTCATCGTCCACTGCAGGCAAAATGGACGAGAATAACATGGGCTTTTGAAAGAATTATAAGAAATTCTCGCCAGGTCCTTAGCCGAGTCAGGAGGAATTTGAATGCAATGTTACAGCTTGCCTCAGGAATGAATTCCGACATATTGAAGCTGGAGAACAGGCCCAATTGCTACGGGCGCTGAAGTGTTAATCTTACAACTTAAGTTTTTTGTTGTTTTTTTAAGAAGAAACTTTTTTTTCTGTCCTCGCCCTTGGACAGAAAAAAAAAGTCTCTTCCCTTCGGGCAATTATTCTATCCTCTATTCTGGGAGGGACTCGATGGTTCATGAAATTCATACATGACCTGTGAAATCCCTGAGTAATTGCAGCGATTGAAAGCTTAAGGCAAAGAGCTCTTGATTAGCTTCTAGAATAACCTCATGAAGGCATTCCTGTCTATTGTAAAATATGAGTTATAGTCCTCCAATTAATTCATCTGAGAGCCACGTTTTTCAATATACTTATAATTTTTTTTATGCTACAAGATGCTTATAAAAAAAATCAAACGAGGTATTTTTGGCTAAGGCAAAGCTAGTAGAACATGTAAATAAGAAAAATTATCAAAATCGGCCACCATTTGTCGATGGAATGGAATGGCCCACGTATACGCTGTTAATGGTCATTTCCGTTGACTTTTTTCTTCTTCATGACTCGCAGTTTCGAAATATGCAATAAAAAAAATTGACCTTGAATAACATTTCAAGGTCAATTTTGCGGGGGTTAATATGGGGGTTATTTTTTCCGATCTCGTATTGGAGAATATTCTGGCCAACGGATGACCATTATTTTTGGGACACCCTGTACTTTTAGGAGGGTTTGAATTTTTAAGAAGTTCCTCATTGGACCAAAAATGGTCCGGTTTTGATGACATTTGGTACAAAAATCTTTCTTCTCATTTGAAAGGTCACGTTCATTAGCCAGCTGAATCCGTTCACTGGAACATGTTTTTTGGAGCAAAATTTGCGCCAAAAAATCGGAACGCTTACATTTTCGAGTCCATATGCTTGCAGGTACTCGTTATATAGGTTATATATAGGTTATATAGGTCCCTTAACGTATGAAAACAAATGAAACAATTTTTAAAGCGATTTCTGTAACCGTTTACGAGAAAAATTGATAGAAATACTTTTCCAAACTAAGTTTTTGTTTGAGTATTCATAAACGATGATTGGTTCACTTGAAACGTGTACCAGGTATTTGGCATTCATCTAATCTAAGATATTTATACTTTGGTATCCTTTGGTGGTAAGAAGTATATGGAAAACAAATTGTATTAAAGGCGATACAAACTTTTCGGTATATTTTCTAAAAGATCTCAAAAACGGTTGGGGTGTCGTAGTAAGTGGAAGGTGGCTATTCGAAAGATTACTAAATTCTCTACAAAAAAGATTCTGTTGTAATGTTCTGTGGGGCGATGTCAATTGAAGAGATAAGTGCTTAAAACTTCAAAGTTGTTAGTTTTATGCTTTTCAACGTGTATTTGTCTGTGTTTGCCTAACTTTTTAAGCGGTTGTTGTATTTTTTTTTTTTTTTTTTTTTTTTTTTTTTTTTTACTCCCCAACGGAAACAAGCACGGTTACCTCCACATGGTGTTTCCTGGCTACTTCGAAAGTCCGTGCAATAATAAGCTGTACAAAATTATGTAGTAGCGTTAATTTTGATCACATCTTATTTGAATACCAACTGTATAAATCTTGTAAATTATTTACTTATGACTGCAGAAACGAGTTAAAATTAACTAATATACCCGTCAAGTATTTAAATATTCGTCTTCCTGGGGTTTCCATGAAATTAATTATGTGCAAAAGTTTCCTAATAGATCAACCTTTGCCTCTAACCGATCTAAAATCTTAATTCGGCTATAATGTTGACTTTATTTCGAAAGAATTTAATTTTTTACCAATGTGTCCTATGTATACTCGTATTTTCAGCATTTCATCTGTTCTCTTATTTATATACGTTCATCTAAAAACATTGACAGTTTTTAGGTCGTATTTGACTCGAGTATCTAAGATAACATTCTTCATAGGTGAGTTACAAACAGAAACATTCTCTATCTGGTACAAATTTCGGATGAACATATTATCAATTAATCTTGAAAACTCCTCTATCCAATACGTTTTTCTATGCTATGTGATCTTTTTAAATAATTATACGAATGGATTACATGTTCATGTAAATATATTCCTTGTTAATAATGACAGACACAAAGTTTGAATTACTACAATGGAATATGAACGGTTTGCAAAGGCACATAGACGATCTAAAGCACCTAGTGAGATCAAACCAATATCAAATACTAGCACTACAAGAAACACATTCATCAGCAGACAAAACACTTCACTATTAGAATATTCATCATATAGACATGATTATACATTCATCAGCAGACAGAAACACTTCACTATTAGGATATTCATCATATAGACATGATTATACATTGGGAGGAAAGGCTTCAGGAGACGTCGCTATATTCGTCAAAGATACGGTCTATAGTGAACCTATCCGAATCAGAAGTAGATTGCAGGCGGTAGCTTGTACTGTCTACGCTCCCTTTAGGATGACCATTTGCAATATCTATCTTCCACCAAGTGATAGAGTTGACCCTACTGACTTACAGGACTTATTAACACAACTTCCTCGACCTTTAATATTTCTCGGAGACTTCAACGCACTTAATACCTTATGGAACTCACATATTACTAATACAAGAGGAAGAATTATTGAAAATGTGTTGGACAGTTATGACTTAATCCCCCTTAATGATAATACTCCTACTCATTTGTGCTCACGAACAGGGACTTTTTCAAATATCGATGTCACAACATGCTCACCTGACATCCTTGTACGCTTCAAATGGGAAGTAAAGAAAGACCTTTACAATAGCGACCACTTCCCAATAGCAATAGGACTACAAAGCTTTCCTGCACCGTTCCAGGTGCCTTCAAGATTCAATACTAAGAAAGCAGATTGGACAAAATACCAGCAACACATCCTGAACAGACTTAACTTCTTAAACATAGACACAATACAGGACTTTAAGGAATTAGTTATTACAGCTGCTGAAACCACGATTCCAAAAACCAAGACAGTAAAGAAACACATTCCTGTCCCTTGGTGGAAAAACGTACTGCTCTTAACAAATTCAGGAGAAACCCTACTACTGAGTTCCTCATAAAGTTCAAAAAAGCTAAAGCTATCTGCCGACACGTAATTATTGAAAGCAAAAGACAATGCTGGCAAGACTTCTTGACGTCATTAAACAAAAATACACCACTAAGTACGGTATGGAACAATCTTCGAAAAATAACAAACAGAAAATATCGAACACCAATAAGTGGTCTTAAAGTACATGACTCAATTCTGACTGACTCTAACAACATAGCCAACACTATAGCAAAACATTTCAGTGAAATTTCAAGGACTCCTGAACAAAACTATACTGACAATTTGCAAAATCATTTGACCATTTTAAACCCACAAAGAGACACATACCTACTAGACGAACCATTTACTATTGAAGAACTTCATCACGCACTAACTAACTCAAAAGAAAGCTCACCCGGACCAGACAGAATTACATACAATATGATAAGACACCTCCCCAACAGTTGCCTTAAAGAACTACTTCGGCTTATAAACTCAGTATACGACTCGGGTCAAATCCCTGAATGTTGGACTACTAGCATCGTTATTCCTATACTCAAACCTAACAAAGATAAATCTGAGGTTGCAAATTACAGACCGATATCACTCACCAGCTGTGTATGCAAAGTATTCGAGAAAATGCTAAACAGGAGGTTAATGTGGTACCTTGAATCGAAGCGTCTACTCTCGCCATATCAGTGCAGTTTCAGAGCAAGGCGCTCTACGCTGGACGTTAGCGGTGTCCTTTGATATAAACAAAGCCTTCGACACAGTTTGGCAAATAAGAGTTATTTCTAAACTCTATGAATGGGGTATTCGCGGGAAATCATTTGAATTTATCAAGGGTTTCCTTTCGAATAGAACATTCAGAGTCAGAAATGGAACCTGCCTCTCAGATGTCTATAAACAAGAAATGGGCATTCCCCAAGGGAGCATATTGAGTACAACACTGTTTCTCATTGCTACGGATTCGGTTAGGGATCGCATTCCTCCTGATGTACAGTACTGTTTATATGTTGACGATCTACTAATAATCCATTCATCCAAGACTGCAGAAGCTTCTCAAAACAGAATACAGGAGACTATACAATCACTCGAACGGTGGACGGATCTAACAGGACTGAAATTCTCGACTCACAAAACAAAGTCTATTTTATTTACACGAAAGAAACGCAATACTAACTATCATTTACATCTGTACAATACACAAATCCCACAAACAAACGCACTAAAATTCTTGGGTTTACTATTTGACAAACGACTCACGTGGGTACCCCACTTCAAGGAACTCATTCAAAAATGTAAGAAATCGTTACATCTTTAGAGAGTTTTGAGTAATACCAGGTGGGGTGCTGACAGGAAAGTATTGCTAAACGTCTATCGAAGTTATACCAGGTCTCCTCTGGATTACGGATGCGTAGCTTACTCGTCTGCCAGGCCCACTACACTAAACATGCTCAATCCAATACATAACACTGGTATACGGTTATCTCTAGGTGCTTTCAGATCTAGTCCAGTGATCAGCTTGTACGCAGAAGCCGTCGAACCTCCTCTATCTTACAGGAGAGCAGTATTATCAGCGGCATATTATTACAAACTTCGATCACTGCCTAATGAAGCTTGCACAAGCGATATCCTGAGTAATCTGTATAAGTATGAACAACGGAGAAGTCATGTCCGACCTTTTATTGTAAGATTTCTTGAAATGGAAGAACTGTTTGTCTTGGGAAACTACAACGTTACAACTCACCGACAAACTTTGAACCCACCTTGGACAATACGAAACTATAACATAGACTTAACTCTTACAAAGTATCATAAAAAGGACCCAATGTCAACATTACTACATACACAACATTTCACAGAATACTTCAAACAACACGGCAACTGCCTAAAGATATTCACTGATGGATCGAAAACTGAAAGCGGAGTTGGCTCGGCAGCAGTTATGCAAGAAGATATTTATGCCCAGAAGCTGCCCCCATATTTAAACATATTAGGGGCAGAATTATATGCCATCCTACTTTCACTCAAAAATATTCCATCTACACAACATAAACACATTATTATATACAGCGACTCATTGAGTTCACTACAATGCCTCCAGAACCTGTACACAACCCACCCACTATGTACTGAAATAAAAGATAAAATCCATGACTTACAGACACGACAGAAACATATAACACTATCTTGGCTGCCTGGACATCAAGACCTCGGTCAAAACACAACTGCTGATGAACATGCTAGACTTGTGACAGAAGAACAGACATACCAACAATTTCATTCATTTCACAATGACATTACTTGACATATCAGCAAAATCATACTAGGCAAATAGCGACTTGTCTGGCATACTGAGACTGACAATAAACTACGGACTATTAAACGCACTATTTCGGACTGGTCATCATCGTACAGGAATTCACGCCGAGAAGAAGTAGTCCTTGCGAGGCTAAGAATCGGCCATACACGCATAACCCATAAGTACCTGATGACAAAGACTGACAAACCAAAATGTAAACATTGTAACACAGACCTTACTGTAAAACATATATTAACAGACTGTCGGTTACGGACTAGCTTGGACATTCCACATGACCTGACAGATATACTTTCTGAATATTGATACAATACTGACCTATTTGAAAAACAATAACATTTTTGACAAAATATAGACTTCACATTCAACCTGGGGCAAATGGTCACATAATCATAAGAATTCCAATTCACTTCTTCTTACAATAAAATCACAGCGATTCAGAATGATTTATGCTTTACATTTTACTACCATCTCCTTTTAATAACAACATTTTTATTTTATTTAATTTTTATAGTTATATAGGTATATAATTATTTCTTGTATTTCTCATTTATTTTCAACCTATTTGTTTTTAAATCTATCTAACTTAACAAACCTACTCACATGGATGATTTTTTGGAGTGGCATCGATTGTTGCAGCAACTACATCGGCTCACACTGAGGATTATATGCTTTTCGCCAAAGAGGCTGAGCATTAACAAAATAAAATAAAAAATATCTTATTTAACGCAATATAAAAACTACTTATCGGCCGTGGTGAAGCACGGGTATTCAGCTAGTCTTTCTATAAAATAATAAATAACGATAACTTCAGTTGGAGGCTATGAGGAAGGTTATATAGATAGGAGAATTCAAAACAAACCTATGTATATGCCCTCATGATTAGCCACAGCCATCTTGATTACCACAGCTACTCCAAACTTATTACCAATACCTTTTACCGTTTCTTAGCTTATTTTACTACAATACTAATTTTACTGATAAATGCAATTTAAAACAAGAAACAACCTATTAAAAAGTGAGATAAACAAAGAGAAAAACCCTTTCAAAACAACAAAACAAACACTTTTTAAGTTTTAATCGCTTTTATCTCTGATTGACGTTGCCCTATCGAAAATTGCTTCAGAAACTTTTTTGTAGCGAATTTAGTAAACATTCGAATGGTCACCATCCACTTACCACGATTTCCCAACCGTTATCGAGATATTTACGAAAAATGTATGAAGATCCGAAAACTTTTCATGTCTATTGATAAAATAATTTTTTTCGCATACTTCCTTAACTCCAAATATAACCAAAATTTAAACATCTTAGTTGGGATTAATTTACAAGATGTAGAAAATATTTCAATTGAATCCCGCGATTCTAAGTACCCACAAAAAAATAATGACTTACAAAAACATTGATTCCACTTTTCTCAGAAACGGTTACAGATATCGCCTTAAAAATGGTTTCATTCGTTTTCTTATGTTAAGAAACGTATAAAACAAGTAACTGCAAGCATATAAACTCAAAAACGTAAGCGTTACGATTTGTTTTGCGCGAATTTCGCCCCAAATACTACCTTCCCGTGGGCGGATTCTGCTGGTTAACGAACTTGACCTTTCAAATTAGAAGACAGATTTTTGTACCAAATTTCATCAAAATCGGACCATTTTTGAGCTTGCTAGAGCGGTAACAGACAAGCATATATATACACAAATTTGGACCACCTATATTTTCGTGATCTATAGGGTCTGAAACGAGAAAGTTTTTAGTCGGCACTTCCGGATTGTTTCATGAGCTCAACCTTTTAAGCGGGGTTCCTCCCTATGAAGGGAGGGAGTAACCGCGCTAAAAGCCCATGAGTGTTCTGCTCCAAGTCCTACCCCGATAGAATCAGCCCCTAACAGCAGGTGTAGAACCACCAGACAAAGACCCTGACAGGTAGAGCTAGGCTCCTTCTCGGCTAGGTATAACATCACAAGGTAGAAACCTGGATTCCATAAATCTACTTCTTTACAACAATGGTAAAACCATTTATCAACAAATATAATGGATGTTCCGACAAGAATATCCAGCCAAATTAATGGCGAACATATTTCATCCTACAATAAAGGCACTTTAAGGTGGAAGATAATTAGTCAAGGAATCCCGGTGGCCGTGAGTGTTAAGGCGTGAGCATTTAACACTCTGTGCCGAGGGTCGTGGGTTCGATTCATACAATGGGGTGGTGGCTTTTCTTCAGGCATCAGGCCTATCCTGGCTAGAACAGGATGGTAACCTATAGATAAATTCTGAGTTAATAATAATGGACGCTAAAATTTAAATAATAATTTGTCAAAATAATTAAAATCAAAGATATTTCGATAAAAGTGAAAGAGGAGGAAAAACTTTATTCTACAAAAAAGTATTAAATATATAAATGAGAATATATTGTTAAAACTATTAACACAAATGAAATAAAACAAAACAAAAAAATAATGATATTATATAAAATACTACTAAAACATCTAAAAAAGAAAGAGGAAATTTCAGTACATTAAACTTTAAAGTGGATTTTCTCAAAACTATGTTTTTCAAATCGGGCGATACACTAGCACCTTCAATATTCACCCGATTTTAACTGCAGCTTCCTAATGATATTTGTTAGTATAGTAGTAAAGGATTTTTCCATTTATTGAATTATAGCGATTTTATGACAGTTCATAGACGGATTTGTTAATAAAAATCAAGAATTGTTTGACAGTTCATAGACGGATTTGTTAATAAAAAATCAAGAATTGTAAGAACAGTTCATAGACGGATTTGTTAATAAAAATCAAGAATTGTTTGACAGTTCATAGACGGATTTGTTAATAAAAAATCAAGAATTGTTTGACAGTTCATAGACGGATTTGTTAATAAAAAATCAAGAATTGTAAGAACAGTTCATAGACGGATTTGTTAATAAAAATCAAGAATTGTTTGACAGTTCATAGACGGATTTGTTAATAAAAATCAAGAATTGTTTGACAGTTCATAGACGGATTTGTTAGTAAAAATCAAGAATGGTTTGACAGTTCATAGACGGATTTGTTAATAAAAAATCAAGAATTGTTTGACAGTTCATAGACGGATTTGTTAATAAAAAATCAAGAATTGTTTGACAGTTCATAGACGGATTTGTTAATAAAAAATCAAGAATTGTTTGACAGTTCATAGACGGATTTGTTAATAAAAATCAAGAATTGTTTGACAGTTCATAGACGGATTTGTTAATAAAAATCAAGAATTGTTTGACAGTTCATAGACGGATTTGTTAGTAAAAATCAAGAATGGTTTGACAGTTCATAGACGGATTTGTTAATAAAAAATCAAGAATTATTTGACAGTTCATAGACGGATTTGTTAATAAAAAATCAAGAATTGTTTGACAGTTCATAGACGGATTTGTTAATAAAAAATCAAGAATTGTTTGACAGTTCATAGACGGATTTGTTAATAAAAATCAAGAATTGTTTGACAGTTCATAGACGGATTTGTTAATAAAAATCAAGAATTGTTTGACAGTTCATAGACGGATTTGTTAGTAAAAATCAAGAATGGTTTGACAGTTCATAGACGGATTTGTTAATAAAAAATCAAGAATTATTTGACAGTTCATAGACGGATTTGTTAATAAAAAATCAAGAATTGTTTGACAGTTCATAGACGGATTTGTTAATAAAAAGTCCGTCACGCAGGAGCTGCATAACTAAGCACTTTCCTCAGAATTTGGGTAGTGTAGACTGCTTTCCAGAACAATTTGCTTACAATATCCTACACAAATAAAATAAAAACATGAATAGTTCTCTTTTAATTTTGTAATGAGTAACTGATAAATTATTAATTTGCTTCCAGAGTTATGTTTACACATGGTATCTACTACACTACGTAATAAATACAAAACACCTCATATTATCGTATTTTGATCTAACGCAGGAACCGGATACAGTCCCTCTAGCGCTCCTTGCGGCGCCTTTGTGGACCTATGTCTGACTGGCTTTTCTATTGAAATATATTACAAAGTAAACCCCCCTTTCCGATTGACCGATTCAGCTCATTTTTATAACACTTCTTTCTCATGAGTTACCCACGTTCACCCAGCAGAAATTACGACCAGTATGAGTATATTAGTAATTTGGGTCCGGAGTAAACCCCCCCCCCTCCTAATGAACCGATTTAGTTTATTTTTACATCACATATTTACCTGTAGATTACCACTACGAATACCGAGTTTCGTCGAAATATACCAAAAATCACGGTTGGTAGTGGCGAATTGGTATTGTGGGTCTGGAGTAAACCCCCCCTCTTAATGAACCGATTTAGTTTATTTTTACAACACATATTTACCTGTGGATTACCACTATGAATACCGAGTTTCGTCAAAATATACCTAAAATCACGGCTGTTAGTGGCGAATTGGTATTGCCGGTCCGGAGTAAACCCCCCCTCCTTATGAACCGATTTAGTTCATTTTTATATCTCACTTTTCTCTCTATATTACCACTACGAATACCAAGTTTCGTTGAAATATAACAAATATTACGGCTGAAATGGTCAAATTAGTGTTTTGGGTTCGGGGTAAACCCCCCCCTTCCGGTGGACCGATTATGGTGGTTAACGAACTCGTTCAATCGTTTGTTAATTGAATGCTATATACCAAGTTTCGTGACGAAAAAACAAAAACTCTGGCCGCTATTTTGTTAACAGACACATATATATATATATGCATATATATATATATATATATATATATATATATATATATATATATATAGATATATATAAATTTTAACGGGGGTCATTTTCGGTGTCTACTAGGTTGGATCGATAAAGATTTGAAGAAATTTTTCAAAAATTCCGTCATGAGTCCAACCTCAATAGCTACTTTCCTTCGGAGGAAAGTGCTAAAAATCAAGAATTGTAAGAACAGTTCATAGACGGATTTGTTAATAAAAATCAAGAATTGTTTGACAGTTCATAGACGGATTTGTTAATAAAAAATCAAGAATTGTTTGACAGTTCATAGACGGATTTCTTAATAAAAAATCAAGAATTGTTTGACAGTTCATAGGCGGATTTGTTAATAAAAATCAAGAATTGTTTGACAGTTCATAGACGGATTTGGTAATAAAAAATCAATAATTGTTTGACAGTTCATAGGCGGATTTGTTAATAAAAATCAAGAATTGTTTGACAGTTCATAGACGGATTTGTTAATAAAAAATCAAGAATTGTTTGACAGTTCATAGACGGATTTTTTTAATAAAAATCAAGAATTGTTTGACAGTTCATAGACGGATTTGTTAATAAAAAATCAAGAATTGTTTGACAGTTCATGGACGGATTTGTTAATAAAAATCAAGAATTGTTTGACAGTTCATAGACGGATTTGGTAATAAAAAATCAAGAATTGTTTGACAGTTCAGAGACGGATTTGTTAATAAAAAATCAAGAATTGTTTGACAGTTCATAGACGGATTTGTTAATAAAAATCAAGAATTGTTTGACAGTTCATAGACGGATTTGTTAATAAAAATCAAGAATTGTTTGACAGTTCATAGACGGATTTGTTAATAAAAAATCAAGAATTGTTTGACAGTTCATAGACGGATTTGTTAATAAAAAATCAAGAATGGTTTGACAGTTCATAGACGGATTTGTTAATAAAAAATCAAGAATTGTTTGACAGTTCATAGACGGATTTGTTAATAAAAAATCAAGAATTGTTTGACAGTTCATAGACGGATTTGTTAATAAAAATCAAGAATTGTTTGACAGTTCATAGACGGATTTGTTAATAAAAAATCAAGAATTGTTTGACAGTTCATAGACGGATTTGTTAATAAAAATCAAGAATTGTTTGACAGTTCATAGACGGATTTGGTAATAAAAAATCAAGAATTGTTTGACAGTTCATAGACGGATTCGGTAATAAAAAATCAAGAATTGTTTGACAGTTCATAGACGGATTTTTTAATAAAAAATCAAGAATTGTTTGACAGTTCATAGACGGATTTGTTAATAAAAAATCAAGAATTGTTTGACAGTTCATAGACGGATTTGTTAATAAAAAATCAAGAATTGTTTGACAGTTCATAGACGGATTTGTTAATAAAAATCAAGAATTGTTTGACAGTTCATAGACGGATTTGTTAATAAAAATCAAGAATTGTTTGACAGTTCATAGACGGATTTGTTAGTAAAAATCAAGAATGGTTTGACAGTTCATAGACGGATTTGTTAATAAAAAATCAAGAATTGTTTGACAGTTCATAGACGGATTTGTTAATAAAAATCAAGAATTGTTTGACAGTTCATAGACGGATTTGTTAGTAAAAATCAAGAATGGTTTGACAGTTCATAGACGGATTTGTTAATAAAAAATCAAGAATTGTTTGACAGTTCATAGACGGATTTGTTAATAAAAAATCAAGAATTGTTTGACAGTTCATAGACGGATTTGTTAATAAAAAATCAAGAATTGTTTGACAGTTCATAGACGGATTTGTTAATAAAAATCAAGAATTGTTTGACAGTTCATAGACGGATTTGTTAGTAAAAATCAAGAATTGTTTGACAGTTCATAGACGGATTTGTTAATAAAAAATCAAGAATTGTTTGACAGTTCATAGGCGGATTTGTTAATAAAAATCAAGAATTGTTTGACAGTTCATAGACGGATTTGGTAATAAAAAATCAATAATTGTTTGACAGTTCATAGACGGATTTGTTAATAAAAATCGAGAATTGTTTGACAGTTCATAGACGGATTTGTTAATAAAAAATCAAGAATTGTTTGACAGTTCATAGACGGATTTTTTAATAAAAATCAAGAATTGTTTGACAGTTCATAGACGGATTTGTTAATAAAAAATCAAGAATTGTTTGACAGTTCATAGACGGATTTGTTAATAAAAAATCAAGAATTGTTTGACAGTTCATAGGCGGATTTGTTAATAAAAAATCAAGAATTGTTTGACAGTTCATAGACGGATTTTTTAATAAAAATCAAGAATTGTTTGACAGTTCATAGACGGATTTGTTAATAAAAATCAAGAATTGTTTGACAGTTCATAGACGGATTTGGTAATAAAAAATCAAGAATTGTTTGACAGTTCATAGGCGGATTTGTTAATAAAAAATCAAGAATTGTTTGACAGTTCATAGACGGATTTGTTAATAAAAAATCAAGAATTGTTTGACAGTTCAAAGTCGAATTTGTTAATAAAAAATCAAGAATTGTTTGACAGTTCATAGACGGATTTGTTAATAAAAAATCAAGAATTCTTTGACAGTTCATAGACGGATTTGTTAGTAAAAATCAAGAATTGTTTGACAGTTCATAGACGGATTTGTTAATAAAAATCAAGAATTGTTTAACAGTTCATAGACGGATTTGTTAATAAAAATCAAGAATTGTTTGACAGTTCATAGACGGATTTGTTAATAAAAATCAAGAATTGTTTGACAGTTCATAGACGGATTTGTTAGTAAAAATCAAGAATGGTTTGACAGTTCATAGACGGATTTGTTAATAAAAAATCAAGAATTGTAAGAACAGTTCATAGACGGATTTGTTAATAAAAATCAAGAATTGTTTGACAGTTCATAGACGGATGTGTTAATAAAAATCAAGAATTGTTTGACAGTTCATAGACGGATTTGTTAATAAAAAATCAAGAATTGTTTGACAGTTTATAGACGGATTTGTTAATAAAAAATCAAGAATTGTTTGACAGTTCATAGACGGATTTGTTAGTAAAAAATCAAGAATTGTTTGACAGTTCATAGACGGATTTGTTAATAAAAATCAAGAATTGTTTGACAGTTCATAGACGGATTTGTTAGTAAAAATCAAGAATTGTTTGACAGTTCATAGACGGATTTGTTAGTAAAAATCAAGAATTGTTTGACAGTTCATAGACGGATTTGTTAATAAAAATCAAGAATTGTTTGACAGTTCATAGACGGATTTGTTAATAAAAAATCAAGAATTGTTTGACAGTTCATAGGCGGATTTGTTAATAAAAATCAAGAATTGTTTGACAGTTCATAGACGGATTTGGTAATAAAAAATCAATAATTGTTTGACAGTTCATAGACGGATTTGTTAATAAAAATCAAGAATTGTTTGACAGTTCATAGACGGATTTGTTAATAAAAAATCAAGAATTGTTTGACAGTTCATAGACGGATTTTTTTAATAAAAATCAAGAATTGTTTGACAGTTCATAGACGGATTTGTTAATAAAAAATCAAGAATTGTTTGACAGTTCATAGACGGATTTGTTAATAAAAATCAAGAATTGTCTGACAGTTCATAGACGGATTTGTTAATAAAAAATCAAGAATTGTATGACTGTTCATAGACGGATTTGGTAATAAAAAATCAAGAATTGTTTGACAGTTCATAGTCGAATTTGTTAATAAAAAATCAAGAATTGTTTGACAGTTCATAGACGGATTTGTTAATAAAAAATCAAGAATTGTTTGACAGTTCATAGACGGATTTGTTAGTAAAAATCAAGAATTGTTTGACAGTTCATAGACGGATTTGTTAATAAAAATCAAGAATTGTTTGACAGTTCATAGACGGATTTGTTAATAAAAAATCAAGAATTGTTTGACAGTTCATAGACGGATTTGTTAATATAAAATCAAGAATGGTTTGACAGTTCATAGACGGATTTGTTAATAAAAAATCAAGAATTGTTTGACAGTTCAGAGACGGATTTGTTAATAAAAAATCAAGAATTGTTTGACAGTTCATAGACGGATTTGTTAATAAAAATCAAGAATTGTTTGACAGTTCATAGACGGATTTGTTAATAAAAATCAAGATTTGTTTGACAGTTCATAGACGGATTTGTTAATAAAAAATCAAGAATTGTTTGACAGTTCATAGACGGATTTGTTAATAAATAATCAAGAATGGTTTGACAGTTCATAGACGGATTTGTTAATAAAAAATCAAGAATTGTTTGACAGTTCATAGACGGATTTGTTAATAAAAAATCAAGAATTGTTTGACAGTTCATAGACGGATTTGTTAATAAAAATCAAGAATTGTTTGACAGTTCATAGACGGATTTGTTAATAAAAAATCAAGAATTGTTTGACAGTTCATAGACGGATTTGTTAATAAAAATCAAGAATTGTTTGACAGTTCATAGACGGATTTGGTAATAAAAAATCAAGAATTGTTTGACAGTTCATAGACGGATTCGGTAATAAAAAATCAAGAATTGTTTGACAGTTCATAGACGGATTTTTTAATAAAAAATCAAGAATTGTTTGACAGTTCATAGACGGATTTGTTAATAAAAAATCAAGAATTGTTTGACAGTTCATAGACGGATTTGTTAATAAAAAATCAAGAATTGTTTGACAGTTCATAGACGGATTTGTTAATAAAAATCAAGAATTGTTTGACAGTTCATAGACGGATTTGTTAATAAAAATCAAGAATTGTTTGACAGTTCATAGACGGATTTGTTAATAAAAATCAAGAATTGTTTGACAGTTCATAGACGGATTTGTTAATAAAAATCAAGAATTGTTTGACAGTTCATAGACGGATTTGTTAGTAAAAATCAAGAATCGTTTGACAGTTCATAGACGGATTTGTTAATAAAAAATCAAGAATTGTTTGACAGTTCATAGACGGATTTGTTAATAAAAATCAAGAATTGTTTGACAGTTCATAGACGGATTTGTTAATAAAAAATCAAGAATTGTTTGACAGTTCATAGACGGATTTGTTAATAAAAAATCAAGAATTGTTTGACAGTTCATAGACGGATTTGTTAATAAAAATCAGGAATTGTTTGACAGTTCATAGACGGATTTGTTAATAAAAAATCAAGAATTGTTTGACAGTTCATAGACGGATTTGTTAATAAAAATCAAGAATTGTTTGACAGTTCATAGACGGATTTGGTAATAAAAAATCAAGAATTGTTTGACAGTTCATAGACGGATTCGGTAATAAAAAATCAAGAATTGTTTGACAGTTCATAGACGGATTTGTTAATAAAAAATCAAGAATTGTTTGACAGTTCATAGACGGATTTGTTAATAAAAAATCAAGAATTGTTTGACAGTTCATAGACGGATTTGTTAATAAAAAATCAAGAATTGTTTGACAGTTCATAGACGGATTTGTTAATAAAAATCAAGAATTGTTTGACAGTTCATAGACGGATTTGTTAATAAAAATCAAGAATTGTTTGACAGTTCATAGACGGATTTGTTAATAAAAATCAAGAATTGTTTGACAGTTCATAGACGGATTTGTTAATAAAAATCAAGAATTGTTTGACAGTTCATAGACGGATTTGTTAGTAAAAATCAAGAATTGTTTGACAGTTCATAGACGGATTTGTTAATAAAAAATCAAGAATTGTTTGACAGTTCATAGACGGATTTGTTAATAAAAATCAAGAATTGTTTGACAGTTCATAGACGGATTTGTTAATAAAAAATCAAGAATTGTTTGACAGTTCATAGACGGATTTGTTAATAAAAAGTCCGACTCGCAGGAACTGCAGCATCTTAGCGCGGTTCCGTTCATGTCCCTAGTGCCATTTGATAAGCTTAGAAAAGAAATAAACTTATTTTTTTATATATCTCGTGAAAATTGTCAAAATCCTCTCGAACATCTCGAATAAAAGTGATATTAAGGCGTCAGGGACTCCGACAGTAGCTAACTTTTACACAGAAGCGGAAATTACAGAATCTGGCTCTCATTCTAAAGCCAAGCTCTATAAATCAATATAAAATATGCCTAATAAAGCCTTTATAGAGGATAGAGAAGCATGGGCGTATATGAGGGGTGGGGGCTGAGGGGGCTGCAGCCCCTCCCGAAATTTTGAATTGATGATAAAAAATTCTCGTAAAACCCTTAAAAATAAATTAAATAAGATCACTTAGTTCATAAAACATATTTTATTTTACGTGCAATAGCGTTTTAGTTGCCTAAAACTATTCCAAGCTCTAAATATTTAGTATTCCATACCCTGGAAATGGTCTCAGCCCCCCCCGAAATTGTTTTTATATACGCCCATGTACAGAAGGATCAAGAAGAAGTACACAAGATTGAGTAGAATACCCTGCCTAATATAGCCTATATAGAATAATATGCCGAATAAAACGTATCTAGTAAATACACAAGGACAAATAAAAGTCTTGACGAATAACAAGTCAAGAAAAAAAACTTTATTTAACAAAATAAAACAAAGTTTAGTTGCCCAACTACAATAGAATAATATACCTAATTAAGTCTATGGAGTAGACACAAATGGACCAAAAACAAGTCTTGTGGAATATTGATTTTTTTCTAATTAAATACTTTTTATCAATATTTAGTATATAACCTTTGTTGAAAATTATTGATTGCTAATTGATTAATCGGTTTACAACTAAGTAGTCTTTATGAATATTTAGTATATAACCTATTTTTGGATCTGTGTTTTTGGGGTGCTCTCCGCCTAGGCTTTGTATTTGTGTCGGCAGATACCTGGGGTATATTTACAGCTCTTGAGGATTAACTCTTAGCAGGTAAATTTCCTGCGGCCCCCTCGTGTTCTACGGGCATTGAACCGCCATATACGCTCATAGTATCTAACCGTTGTGAAGTTTATTTTTTGGATTTAGGACTTAATATACATATGTAGACTAAATCATAGCAAGAAGTAATCCTCCGTCGTCGGTTCTTAACTATGTAGACTCGCTAATGTTATCCAATCTTAGATACATCGTATTTAAAATCCACAGCAAAGAGACAACATTTCATCAGAATCCCCTGCTGAATAAAACTTATATAGAATAATATGCAAAATAAAGTCTATCTAGTGGATAAAAATAGAGGAAAAAAGCCGTTCGTGGTGGTAGAAAATCTTAAAAGTATTTCGCTCAGAAATCTCCGAAATATTGTCACTAATTTTACGTATCCTGTTTTATAGCCAAATAGATTTATATTCTATAATCAATAAGAAAAACCTACTAACAATAAAAAACTATGGGTAACAGATGAAAATAGGGAATACCAAGAATAATTCTAAAGAACGAAATCAACACCAGTACTGTAATCTAGATATTCATACGGCATCTTCGAATTCTAACAAACAAAATATTGATTCTAATTATACGTATCCTGTTTTATTGACAAATACATTTGACTACTATAAGCAATTAAAAACACTAGGGAATATGCCAAAGAACTCGGAGTAGGAGCCTCGACAGTTTCAAGACATTTGAAGGAAATCGACAAATCCAAAACTGACATTTCATACGGTACAGCCTGATATATTTTTAACAATGAATTGTTTTTCTTATTTTTCTTAACCTGATTTATTATCAAATGCATTATCCAACTATAAGCAGTTAAAAAATAACAAGGAATAAAAACAGACAAAAAGAACAGTTCGAATAAGCGAAATAAATTACTTTAAAGTTTTAAGCACTTATTTCTCCGATTGATATAGCCTAATCAAAACTTTCATTAGAACCTTTTTTGTAGAGCATTTAGTAAGCTTTCTAATGGTATCCTTCCGTTTCCCAAAATTCTCAACGTTTTTCGAGATATTAAGGAAAGTATACAAAGTTACCAAAACTTTTTTATGTCTGTTAATAAAATATTTTATTTTAATCCTTCCTTAGCTCCAAACGTAACCAAAATTTTAACATATTAGTGTTGATGAAATTCAAACATGCAGAAAATGTTTGAACTGAATCCAATAATTTTAAGTATCAAAATCAAAGACAAAAAGAACAGTTCGAATAAGCGAAATCAATTACTTTAAAGTTTTAAGCACTTATTTCTCCGATTGACATCGCCTAATCAAAACTTTAATTAGAACCTTTTTTGTAGAGCATTTAGTAAGCTTTCTAATGGTATCCTTCTGTTTCCCAAAATTCTCAACGTTTTTCGAGATATTAAGGAAAGTATACAAAGTTACCAAAACTTTTTTATGTCTGTTAATAAAATATTTTATTCTAACCCTTCCTTATCTCCAAACGCAACCAAAATTTCAACATATTAGTTTTAATGAAAGTAGAACATGCAGTAAATGTTTCTACTGAATCCCATGACTCTAAGTACCCAAACCAAAAACGGTATTCAAAAATTATTTTTTCAGTTTTCTCGAAAACGGTTAAAGCTATCGCATTGAAAATGGTTCCATTCGTTTTCCTAGCCCAAGAAGCCTATAAAACGAGTACTTACAAGCTTATGAACTCAAAAACGTAAGCGTTACGATTTTTTTTGCGCGAATTTCGCCCCAAACGCCATCTTCCAGTGGGCGGATTCTGCTGGTTAACGAACTTGACCTTTCAAATTGTACGACGGATTTTTGTACCAAATTTCATCAAAATCGGACCATCAGGGAAGCCAGAAATGAGCGAACAGACAAATATATATATATATATATATATATATATATATATATATATATATAAATAAATATATACATATATATATATATACAAATTTTAACCACCGTTATTTTCGGTCTCTAGGGGTTCTGAAACGCGAAATTTTCTAGTCGGCACTTCCGGATTGTTTCATTGTATCAACCCTATAAGCGGGGTTCCTCCCTATGGGGGAGGGAGGAACCGCGCTAAAAATCAAGAATTGTTTGACAGTTCATAGACGGATTTGGTAATAAAATTCAAGAATTGTTTGACAGTTCATAGACGGATTTGTTAATAAAAATCAAGAATTGTTTGACAGTTCATAGACGGATTTGTTAATAAAAATCAAGAATTGTTTGACAGTTCATAGACGGATTTGTTAATAAAAAATCTAGAATTGTTTGACATTTAAAAAAAAAAAGTAATATTTCTTTAAAATCTTACTTACTTTACTAGATTTTACCTTTTTCTATCGAAATAATTTTATTTTTTTGTTGCAAATTAAAAATTGCAGAGTATCAGCCGTGAAAAGAGAGGATTTCCGATAGTCAGAAACAGAGCCGCCATTTTGTTTTCGAAGAATGAAAATATTGCTTTTCTTTATACTTTAACATCCAATATAGAACTTAGGACATAAAGAATTGAAATACATTGTTTTATTAGTCATTTAGAAATTGAAGAAAACTACATGAGCTGTAGATAGTAGGCCGTCGAAGTGATAGCAACCAGGCAACAGGTGTAGATAGTAGGCCGTCGAAGTGATAGCAACCAGGCAACAGGTGTAGATAGTAGGCCGTCGAAGTGATAGCAACCAGGCAACAGGTGTAGATAGTAGGCCGTCGAAGTGATAGCAACCAGGCAACAGGTGTAGATAGTAGGCCGTCGAAGTGATAGCAACCAGGCAACAGGTGTAGATAGTAGGCCGTCGAAGTGATAGCAACCAGGCAACAGGTGTAGATAGTAGGCCGTCGAAATGATAGCAACCAGGCAACAGGTGTAGATAGTAGGCCGTCGAAGTGATAGCAACCAGGCAACAGGTGTAGATAGTAGGCCGTCGAAGTGATAGCAACCAGGCAACAGGTGTAGATAGTAGGCCGTCGAAGTGATAGCAATCAGGCAACAGGTGTAGATAGTAGGCCGTCGAAGTGATAGCAACCAGGCAACAGGTGTAGATAGTAGGCCGTCGAAGTGATAGCAACCAGGCAACAGGTGTAGATAGTAGGCCGTAAAAGTGATAGCAACCAGGCAACAGGTGTAGATAGTAGGCCGTCGAAGTGATAGCAACCAGGCAACAGGTGTAGATAGTAGGCCGTCGAAGTGATAGGTAACCAGGCAACAGGTGTAGATAGTAGGCCGTCGAAGTGATAGTAACCAGGCAACAGGTGTAGATAGTGGGCCGTCGAAGTGATAGCAATCAGGCAACAGGTGTAGATAGTAGGCCGTCGAAGTGATAGCTATCAGGCAACAGGTGTAGATAGTAGGCCGTCGAAGTGATAGCAATCAGGCAACAGGTGTAGATAGTAGGCCGTCGAAGTGATAGCAACCAGGCAACAGGTGTAGATAGTAGGCCGTCGAAGTGATAGCAACCAGGCAACAGGTGTAGATAGTAGGCCGTCGAAGTGATAGGTAACCAGGCAACAGGTGTAGATAGTAGGCCGTCGAAGTGATAGTAACCAGGCAACAGGTGTAGATAGTAGGCCGTCGAAGTGATAGGTAACCAGGCAACAGGTGTAGATAGTAGGCCGTCGAAGTGATAGGTAACCAGGCAACAGGTGTAGATAGTAGGCCGTCGAAGTGATAGGTAACCAGGCAACAGGTGTAGATAGTAGGCCGTCGAAGTGATAGCAACCAGGCAACAGGTGTAGATAGTAGGCCGTAAAAGTGATAGCAACCAGGCAACAGGTGTAGATAGTAGGCCGTCGAAGTGATAGCAACCAGGCAACAGGTGTAGATAGTAGGCCGTCGAAGTGATAGGTAACCAGGCAACAGGTGTAGATAGTAGGCCGTCGAAGTGATAGTAACCAGGCAACAGGTGTAGATAGTGGGCCGTCGAAGTGATAGCAATCAGGCAACAGGTGTAGATAGTAGGCCGTCGAAGTGATAGCTATCAGGCAACAGGTGTAGATAGTAGGCCGTCGAAGTGATAGCAATCAGGCAACAGGTGTAGATAGTAGGCCGTCGAAGTGATAGCAACCAGGCAACAGGTGTAGATAGTAGGCCGTCGAAGTGATAGCAATCAGGCAACGGTTGGGATTCGGCTAAGAAAACATCAATAGGATTATTTAGGTAGGCTAGCTATGGTCTTCCTCTACCTCCCGATATCCATAGCTGGCGAAGGCTACCGCCGTGTAGCTAAAAAGTCCAACTCGCAGGAACTGCATCATCTTAGCGCGGCTCCATTCTTATCTCTAGACTCATTTAAAATGATTAAAATAGAAGCTGTTATTATTTTGGGTCCACATTTCTAGAAAACATGAAGATTAGATAGTTAGCCGTCTAGGTGATAAGTAAAGATGGAATGGTTGGGATTCGGCTAAAGAAACCTCAATACGATTTTTGTTAAAAAATCTATATTTAGGACGTTTCAGCTACTCATTGGTAGCTTCCGTCAGCATTGAAAGTACCGAGAGGCAGAGGAGGACCAAAGTTGATAGTTCCATCTTTACTTTCAAGAAAGGTCTTATTTACGATCTTACCTGGATAGGCCAACCCGCCCTAGGAAGGACACCGCTAGGCAGTTGAAAAGTTATGTCTCCATATAGTCCATATCTCTAAGATTAAATTGTTTTTCTTAACCTGATTTATTATCAAATACATTATCCAACTATAAGCAATTAAAAAATAACAAGGAATAAAAACAGACAAAAAGAACAGTTCGAATAAGCGAAATCAATTACTTTAAAGTTTTAAGCACTTATTTCTCTGATTGACATCGTCTAATCAAAACTTTCATCAGAATCTTTTTTGTAGAGCATTTCGTAAGCTTTCTAATGGTATTCTTCCGTTTACGAAGATTCTCAACCTTTTTCGAGATATTAAGGAAAATATACAAAGTAACCAAAACGTTTTGTCTGTTAATAAAATATTTTATTCTAACCCTTCCTTAACTCCAAACGCAACCAAAATTTCAACATATTAGTTTTGATGAATGTAGAACATGCAGAAAATGTTTCAACTGAAACCCATGATTCTAAGTACCCAAACCAAAAGCGGTATTCAAAACCTATTTTTCCAATTTTCTCGAAAACGGTTAAAGCTATCGCCTTGAAAATGGTTTCATTCGTTTTCCTAGCCCAAGAAACCTATAAAACGAGTACTTACAAGCTTTTGAACTCAAAAACGTAAGCGTTACGATTTTTTTTGCGCGAATTTCGCCCCAAACGCCATCTTCCAGTGGGCGGATTCTGCTGGTTAACGAACTTGACCTTTCAAATTGGACGACGGATTTTTGTACCAAATTTCATCAAAACCGGACCATCAGGGAAGCCAGAAATGAGCGAACAGACAAATATATATATATATATATATATATATATATATATATATATAAATAAATATATACATATGTATATATACAAATTTTAACCACCGTTATTTTCGGTCTCTAGGGGTTCTGAAACGCGAAATTTTCTAGTCGGCACTTCCGGATTGTTTCATTGTATCAACCCTATAAGCGGGGTTCCTCCCTATGGGGGAGGGAGGAACCGCGCTAAAAGCCCTTAACCGCTAGCTATGGTCTACCTCTACCTTCTGACACCCATAGCTGGCAAAGGCTACCGCTATGTAGCCGAAAAGCCCTTAATATAGATTTTTCACAAAAATCGTACTGATGTTTCCTTATCCGAATCCCAACTAATCCCTGATTGCATATCACCTCGACGGCTAACTATCTAATCTTCATTACAAACAAACCTTACTTTGCACGAACTAAAATAACCTCCGAAATAATGTTCAACTCAATCCATCCTTATACAAAACACAAAATGATCTCGCCTTGAAAAAGAGTTCCCTTGGAGTTTTCAAAGAGACACAAAAATTCATGAAAAGTGCACCGTGATACCAAAAACACAAATATCGAGTACATTTACTTATTGAATTCTTCCGAAAAACAGTGTGTGACGGTGGTTGTATTCTAACACTAATCCAAATCTTCCACTCAAATATATTTTGGAACATTTTTTGAGGCTGCTTGAGCATATATATATATATATATATATATATATATATATATATATATATATATATATATATTTATATAGCGAAGACACTAGAAGATAAAAATCGTTAGTACTATGCTCGGGATTTGAACTCACATCTTCCAGCATATTAGTCCTGTGCTCTATCACTAACCTCGTCCCTATATATATATATATATATATATATATATATATGGTGGCGAGCTGACCACACATAGGGATTTAGTGGCCCCTGAGGAGGTGGCATAAGGCCACGAAACATGTAGGGCGTATCAAAAATAAAATAGTGCAAGAATCTGGAGTACTATTATTTGGACCTTTGCGATATTTATGAATATATATATATATATATATATATATATTGATATGGAAATCGTTTGCTGTCAGTGTGATAAGCTACACCTAGGAATATATGGGTTTGAGCTAATAAACACAGTAAAATAGGGGAAAATCTATGGTTTGGAATACTTAATTTTAGCGGAAAGTCATGTATAAAGATAAAAGGTTAATTCAGCTATAAATCCTTTATTTAAGACTCTCCAAACTTCAAGACAACAGGTTTTGGGGCCTCTTTTCCTATCGGTCTTTCATGACATGTACTGAAGAACAAAAGAATTATAAAAAATACTTGATGTATTGTATAATTGTCAAATAACGATATATATACATATACATATATATATATATATATATATATATATATATATATATATATATATATATATACACATGGCTGTCCATGTTTGACGGTGTCCTCGCAGCTCTTCAGGAGTTTAGAACTAGAAACATTTCTAGGAACACGATTACAGAAAGCTTATGAACTAAACCTTCTACCAAGTCGGCTGGTTCTATAAACAGTGATTATATTTCTCGTCTTGATCTTTGGTACTAATAAATGCCTATAAGATGAAGGAAGACAAAACATATTGGCTGGGTGACCAACAGGTAACTTTGCTCCATCCTCTAGGCATTAATTCCTCACAACGGAAACCTGCCAAAGAGTATTCCCAAAGTTTAAAATATATTTGTTCTACGAAAATCTGTTTTCCTTCTACACACAAATATAGGGGAAGGTGTTGTACCTTCGACCACTTTGTACAATTTAATTGATTTTAGCTTGAATATTAAAGCTAAATTCATTTTTTTTATTTTATTATAATTAGC
This sequence comes from Gonocerus acuteangulatus, assembly GCA_946811695.1. NCBI lineage: Eukaryota > Metazoa > Arthropoda > Insecta > Hemiptera > Coreidae > Gonocerus > Gonocerus acuteangulatus. The sequence goes on along the minus strand of OX328128.1, from coordinate 94,243,030 downwards.
ATTCTATTGGTTATCATATTTAATTTGTTCAAGGTTCTAGCTTTACATTTAATATTTTTAATTAATTTTTAAAAAAATAATCGTAGAGTGGTCAAAGGTACAACATGTAGTTCTACCTTTCATCACGGCCTGTTGTACCTCTGACCACCTGAAAACAACTAAAAAAATCAGTAATATTGTAATTAATTGTAAGTTTAATAAATACAGGACAAGGATGTAAGCATAATAAAAAGCTATTATTGATATTATGTTATGCTTATTATGCTGAAAAATCCAGTCGTATCGATAAACGTTTTAACTGTGAAGCAGATCCAATAGCAATAGTAGGGTATGGAAGTTAAGCCACAATGTCTTCAACACCAGTATCATACAAATTTTCATCTTGTCTCGTAAACTTGTCAACTTTGTCACTTTTTTTCTCTTTTTTTCACCATCAATAATTAGCTTTTCAGGAATATCTGTCAGGTTACGAGGTTTCCCTTTAGGCCGGCCCCTATTTGACATTTTTCATGCCTGCGCTTTTCGATGAGGTCTTCCAACTTCAAGTGGAACGATAAGGGGCGATAGGTTCGAACTGCTACACTCAGGATTAATAACTTCAAGTGGAACGATAAGGGGCGATAGGTTCGAACTGCTACACTGAGGATTGATAACTTCAAGTGGAACGATAAGGGGCGATAGGTTCGAACTTCTACACTGAGGATTGATAACTTCAAGTGGAACGATAAGGGGTGATAGGTTCGAACTGCTACACTCAGGATTGATAACTTCAAGTGGAACGATAAGGGGTGATACGTTCGAACTGCTACACTGAGGATTGATAACTTCAAGTGGAACGATAAGGGGTGATAGGTTTGAACTGCTACACTGAGGATTGATAACTTCAAGTGGGTCGATAAGGGGCGATAGGTTCGAACTGCTACACTCAGGAATGATAACTTCAAGTGGAACGATAAGGGGCGATAGGTTCGAACTGCTACACTGAGGATTGATAACTTCAAGTGGAACGATAAGGGGTGATAGGTTCGAACTGCTACACTGAGGATTGATAACTTCAAGTGGAACGATAAGGGGTGATAGGTTCGAACTGCTACACTCAGGAATGATAACTTCAAGTGGAACGATAAGGGGCGATAGGTTCGAACTGCTACACTGAGGATTGATAACTTCAAGTGGAACGATAAGGGGCGATAGGTTCGAACTGCTACACTGAGGATAGATAACTTCAAGTGGAACGATAAGGGGCGATAGGTTCGAACTGCTACACTGAGGATTGATAACTTCAAGTGGAACGATAAGGGGTGATAGGTTCGAACTGCTACACTGAGGATTGATAACTTCAAGTGGAACGATAAGAGGCGATAGGTTCGAACTGCTACACTGAGGATTAATAACTTCAAGTGGAACGATAAGGGGTGATAGGTTCGAACTGCTACACTGAGGATTAATAACTTCAAGTGGAACGATAAGAGGCGATAGGTTCGAACTGCTACACTGAGGATTGATAACTTCAAGTGGAACGATAAGGGGCGATAGGTTCGAACTGCTACACTGAGGATTGATAACTTCAAGTGGAACGATAAGGGGCGATAGGTTCGAACTGCTACACTCAGGATTGATAACTTCAAGTGGAACGATAAGGGGCGATAGGTTTGAACTTCTACACTGAGGATAGATAACTTCAAATGGAACGATAAGGGGCGATAGGTTCGAACTGCTACACTGAGGATTGATAACTTCAAGTGGAACGATAAGGGGCGATAGGTTCGAACTGCTACACTGAGGATTGATAACTTCAAGTGGAACGATAAGAGGCGATAGGTTCGAACTGCTACACTGAGGATTAATAACTTCAAGTGGAACGATAAGAGGCGATAGGTTCGAACTGCTACACTGAGGATTAATAACTTCAAGTGGAACGATAAGAGGCGATAGGTTCGAACTGCTACACTGAGGATTGATAACTTCAAGTGGAACGATAAGAGGTGATAGGTTCGAACTGCTACACTGAGGATTAATAACTTCAAGTGGAACGATAAGGGGCGATAGGTTCGAACTGCCACACTCAGGATTGATAACTTCAAGTGGAACGATAAGAGGCGATAGGTTCGAACTGCTACACTGAGGATTGATAACTTCAAGTGGAACGATAAGAGGCGATAGGTTCGAATTGCTACACTGAGGATTGATAACTTCAAGTGGAACGATAAGGGGCGATAGGTTCGAACTGCTACACTGAGGATTAATAACTTCAAGTGGAACGATAAGGGGCGATAGGTTGGAACTGCTACACTGAGGATTGATAACTTCAAGTGGAACGATAAGAGGCGATAGGTTCGAACTGCTACACTGAGGATTGATAACTTCAAGTGGAACGATAAGGGGCGATAGGTTCGAACTGTACACTGAGGATAGATAACTTCAAGTGGAACGATAAGGGGTGATAGGTTCGAACTGCTACACTGAGGATTAATAACTTCAAGTGGAACGATAAGGGGCGATAGGTTCGAACTGCTACACTGAGGATTGATAACTTCAAGTGGAACGATAAGGGGCGATAGGTTCGAACTGCTACACTGAGGATTGATAACTTCAAGTGGAACGATAAGGGGCGATAGGTTTGATCTGCTACACTGAGGATTGATAACTTCAAGTGGAACGATAAGGGGCGATAGGTTTGAACTGCTACACTGAGGATTGATAACTTCAAGTGGAACGATAAGGGGCGATAGGTTTGAACTGCTACACTGAGGATTGATAACTTCAAGTGGAACGATAAGGGGCGATAGGTTTGATCTGCTACACTGAGGATTGATAACTTCAAGTGGAACGATAAGGGGCGATAGGTTCGAACTGCTACACTGAGGATTGATAACTTCAAGTGGAACGATAAGGGGCAATAGGTTTGATCTGCTGCACTGAGGATTGATAACCTCAAGTGGAACGATAAGGGGCGATAGGTTTGAACTGCTACACTGAGGATTGATAACTTTAAGTGGAAAGATAAGAGGCGATAGGTTTCAACTGCTACACTGAGGATTGATAACTTCAAGTGGAACGATAAGAGGCGATAGGTTCGAACTGCTACACTGAGGATTGATAACTTCAATTGGAACGATAAGAGGCGATAGGTTCGAACTGCTACACTGAGGATTGATAACTTCAAGTGGAACGATAAGAGGCGATAGGTTCGAACTGCTACACTGAGGATTGATAACTTCAAGTGGAACGATAAGAGGCGATAGGTTTGAACTGCTACACTGAGGATTGATAACTTCAAGTGGAACGATAAGAGGCGATAGGTTCGAACTGCTACACTGAGGATTGATAACTTCAAGTGGAACGATAAGGGGCGATAGGTTCGAACTGCTACACTGAGGATTGATAACTTCAAGTGGAACGATAAGAGGCGATAGGTTTGAACTGCTACACTGAGGATTGATAACTTCAAGTGAAACGATAAGAGGCGAAAGGTTTGAACTGCTACACTGAGGATTGATAACTTCAAGTGGAACGATAAGAGGCGATAGGTTTGAACTGCTACACTGAGGATTGATAACTTCAAGTGAAACGATAAGAGGCGAAAGGTTTGAACTGCTACACTGAGGATTGATAACTTCAAGTGGAACGATAAGAGGCGATAGGTTTGAACTGCTACACTGAGGATTGATAACTTCAAGTGAAACGATAAGAGGCGAAAGGTTTGAACTGCTACACTGAGGATTGATAACTTCAAGTGGAACGATAAGAGGCGATAGGTTTGAACTGCTACACTGAGGATTGATAACTTCAAGTGAAACGATAAGAGGCGAAAGGTTTGAACTGCTACACTGAGGATTGATAACTTCAAGTGGAACGATAAGAGGCGATAGGTTCGAACTGCTACACTGAGGATTGATAACATCAAGTGAAACGATAAGAGGCGAAAGGTTTGAACTGCTACACTGAGGATTGATAACTTCAAGTGGAACGATAAGAGGCGATAGGTTTGAACTGCTACACTGAGGATTGATAACTTCAAGTGAAACGATAAGAGGCGAAAGGTTTGAACTGCTACACTGAGGACTGATAACTTCAAGTGGAACGATAAGAGGCGATAGGTTTGAACTGCTACACTGAGGATTGATAACTTCAAGTGGAACGATAAGAGGCGATAGGTTTGAACTGCTACACTGAGGAATGATAACTTCAAGTGGAACGATAAGAGGCGATAGGTTCGAACTGCTACACTGAGGATTGATAACTTCAAGTGGAACGATAAGGGGCGATAGGTTCGAACTGCTACACTGAGGATTGATAACTTCAAGTGGAACGATAAGAGGCGATAGGTTCGAACTGCTACACTGAGGATTGATAACTTCAAGTGGAACGATAAGGGGCGATAGGTTTGAACTGCTACTCTGAGGATTAATAAAGTCAGTTTGAACTTATTCATTTATTATTTTTTAAAGTCTTTGAACAATTGAATAAACCAATATTAATTATTTTTTAATAAGTTGTAGGAGAAGACAAAACAAAAAGCAAAATTACAAACAAAAAACTTGAATTATGAAAAATCACTCAGGTGTGTTGTAGCTGAACACCTAGTCGTGGTCAGAGGTACAACACCCTGGTAGTGCAAATTAAAAAGTATGCTACAAATTTTAGGGTTAAGATAAATCAATTTCAGAAGCTACACCATGTTCCTTATTGTAATAGCTACTTTGTCAAATGATTTCCATCTAAAAAGACATAATACAAAAAATATTATGAGGCAAAACGTCATCTATAAATAACATACATTTTTATGATAGAAATGGATAAGTATTTTTTGCAAGAATCCTCTTTGACTTGAATAATCCAAAGTAGGTTACACCAGCCCTCTAGTGAAGGAGCTAAACACTAATTACACCAGAATTTATAAAACGTGCCGCAACAGCCTCGGTGGTCAAGGGTACAAGATGGTCAGAGGTACAACACCCTGGTAGTGAAAATTAAAAAGTATGCTACAAATTTTAGGGTTAAGATAAATCAATTTCAGAAGCTACACCATGTTCCTTATTGTAATAGCTACTTTGTCAAATGATTTCCATCTAAAAAGACATAATACAAAAAATATTATGAGGCAAAACGTCATCTATAAATAACATACATTTTTATGATAGAAATGGATAAGTATTTTTTGCAAGAATCCTCTTTGACTTGAATAATCCAAAGTAGGTTACACAAGCCTTCTAGTGAAGGAGCTAAACACTAATTACACCAAAATTTATAAAATGTTGCTACATGCCACAACAGCCTCGGTGGTCAAAGGTACAAGATGGTCAGAGGTACAACACCTTCCCCTATATATATATATATATATATATATATATATATATACATACATATATATGTTTTTAAATCAAAGAAAAAAATTCTAATTTTCCAATGTTCTAAATTCATCAACATCAGTAAAATTAGTAGAAATATCCAATTGAGGAACCGGACTCATTGAAAACAGGCTTCAAAAGCCACCACACACAAAAAAACGTGGGATTGGTCTAATTATTTAATTATTTCTGACAACTTTCATCTAGACTTTCATAAAAACTAAAAGGTTGCCATTAAACTATCGGAACCGACAGATGAAGAGAGATTTTGAAAGCAGGTTACATCCGGATCAGGTTAATGTCTTAATGGCGGACATCTATTGGATAAACGGTAATTTCCTCTCATTTCTGCATTATCAAATCAAACTAATTTTCTTCTAGTGCATGTAATGTCTCCCCCCCCCCTCTCCTCTATTTCCCGCGCGATGAATCGAGGTTCACGGGGGATTTAGAGACCGTTATATCGATATATTTAAATCAGTCAGCTACATATTGATTGCTATTTCCGCCGATTGGAGCGCTGGCGGATCGAATTATGCTTCCTCGATCAGTTTGTTTGGATTTGAAATATTACCAGCTGTTACTAGGCGTGCCATGCTGCACCTAAGGATGTTTGGAATTTCCACGGAAATAGGAAATAGTACATTTTTCATAAATGGTTTTTTTTTCTTTGTCTTGATTCTCATCCATCTTGAATCTTATTGTTGGATCTAAAATAGTTCCGGTGGATGCCTGACGATCTATGACCACAATGTCTGTCCTCCTTGTGGAACCATCTTCAGCTATGCAGCTCACTTATTCATACAGTTTGGTTCAGGACTAGAGTGTAAAGTGCCCTCCTTAATATGTAATTTGCTCAGCTACGCAACTCCTGCGTGACATACCTTCTGGATAACAACTGGATGATCTATCCAGTTCCTTGGAGATAGTTCTAGGTGAAACCTACCTTTGGAAATCCATAGAGTCTTAACTCGATCCCCATTTCTATCATTATCTTTGCTATTGTCTGAAAATGCACCTTGTTCTGTAAGCAGACTTTCTCCTCCGAGAATCGCACCTCTGTATTCCATCTCTCCCTGTAAAGTGCTAACATACAGGAGACCTCCAAGGTCTAGACACAATCCGTGAAGGACAGATTGAAATTTAATTAGGAATCACGATTAACAAAATGAATTTGCGAAAGAATGATTATCAGGGTGTATATATAGCAACCAAATTTATTTGGGCTGCATTCTTTATTTACCACAAATAAAGTTTTTCTTTCAACATCAAGAATATTAATTCAATTAAAACGGGAATTATAATTACATTGTAACTCTGTAATGTTGTTAGGAGGATTAAGACCTGTAATTGTTAGGAGGATTAACACCTGTAATTGTTAGGAGGATTAACACCTGTAATTGTTAGGAGGATTAACACCTGTAATTGTTAGGAGGATTAACACCTGTAATTGTTAGGAGGATTAACACCTGTAATTGTTAGGAGGATTAACACCTGTAATTGTTAGGAGGATTAACACCTGTAATTGTTAGGAGGATTAACACCTGTGATTGTTAGGGGGATTAACACCTGTAATTGTTAGGAGGATTAACACCAGTAATTGTTAGGAGGATTAACACCTGTAATTGTTAGGGGGATTAATACCTGTAATTGTTAGGGGGATTAACACCTGTAATTGTTAGGAGGATTAACACCTGTGATTGTTAGGAGGATTAACACCTGTGATTGTTAGGAGGATTAACACCTGTGATTGTTAGGAGGATTAACACCTGTGATTGTTAGGAGGATTAACACCTGTGATTGTTAGGAGGATTAACACCTGTGATTGTTAGGAGGATTAACACATGTGATTGATAGGAGGATTAACACCTGTCATTGTAAGGAGGATTAACACATTTGATTGATAGGAGGATTAACACCTGTCATTGTTAGGAGGATTACCACATGTTGTTGTTAGGAGGATTAACACCTGTGATTGTTAGGAGGATTAACACATGTGATTGTTAGGAGGATTAACACCTATGATTGTTAGGAGGATTAACACCTGTAATTGTTAGGGGGATTAACACCTGTAATTGTTAAGAGGATTAACACCTGTAAGTGTTACGAGGATTAACACCTGTAATTGTTAGGAGGATTAACACCTGTAATTGTTAGGAGGATTAACACCTGTAATTGTTAGGGGGATTAATACCTGTAATTGTTAGGGGGATTAACACCTGTAATTGTTAGGAGGATTAACACCTGTGATTGTTAGGATGATTAACACCTGTAATTGTTAGGAGGATTAACACATGTGATTGTTAGGGGGATTAACACCTGTAATTGTTAGGAGGATTAACACCTGTAATTGTTAGGAGGATTAACACCTGTAATTGTTAGGGGGATTAATACCTGTAATTGTTAGGGGGATTAACACCTGTAATTGTTAGGAGGATTAACACCTGTGATTGCTAGGAGGATTAACACCTGTAATTGTTAGGAGGATTAACACCTGTAATTGTTAGGGGGATTAACACCTGTAATTGTTAGGAGGATTAACACCTGTAATTGTTAGGGGGATTAACACCTGTAATTGTTAGGAGGATTAACACCTGTGATTGTTAGGGGGATTAACACCTGTAATTGTTAGGAGGATTAACACATGTGATTGTTAGGAGGATTAACACCTGTGATTGTTAGGAGGATTGACACCTGTAATTGTTAGGAGGATTAACACCTGTGATTGTTAGGAGGATTAACACCTGTAATTTTTAGGAGGATTAACACCTGTTTTTGTTAGGAGGATTAACACATGTGATTGTTAGGAGGATTAACACCTGTAATTGTTAGGAGGATTAACACCTGTAATTGTTAGGAGGATTAACACCTGTAATTGTTAGGGGGATTAATACCTGTAATTGTTAGGAGGATTAACACCTGTAATTGTTAGGGGGATTAACACCTGTGATTGTTAGTAGGATTAACACCTGTAATTGTTAGGGGGATTAACACCTGTAATTGTTAGGAGGATTAACACCTGTAATTGTTAGGAGGATTAACACCGGTAATTGTTAGGAGGATTAACACCTGTAATTGTTAGGAGGATTAACACCTGTAATTGTTAGGAGGATTAACACCTGTAATTGTTAGGAGGATTAACACCTGTAATTGTTAGGAGAATTAACACCTGTAATTGTTAGGAGGATTAACACCTGTAATTGTTAGGGGGATTAACACCTGTAATTGTTAGGAGGATTAACACATGTGATTGTTAGGAGGATTAACACCTGTGATTGTTAGGAGGATTGACACCTGTAATTGTTAGGAGGATTAACACCTGTAATTGTTAGGAGGATTAACACATGTGATTGTTAGGGGGATTAACACCTGTAATTGTTAGGAGGATTAACACCTGTAATTGTTAGGAGGATTAACACCTGTAATTGTTAGGGGGATTAATACCTGTAATTGTTAGGGGGATTAACACCTGTAATTGTTAGGAGGATTAACACCTGTGATTGCTAGGAGGATTAACACCTGTAATTGTTAGGAGGATTAACACCTGTAATTGTTAGGGGGATTAACACCTGTAATTGTTAGGAGGATTAACACCTGTAATTGTTAGGGGGATTAACACCTGTAATTGTTAGGAGGATTAACACCTGTGATTGTTAGGGGGATTAACACCTGTAATTGTTAGGAGGATTAACACATGTGATTGTTAGGAGGATTAACACCTGTGATTGTTAGGAGGATTGACACCTGTAATTGTTAGGAGGATTAACACCTGTGATTGTTAGGAGGATTAACGCCTGTAATTTTTAGGAGGATTAACACCTGTTTTTGTTAGGAGGATTAACACATGTGATTGTTAGGAGGATTAACACCTGTAATTGTTAGGAGGATTAACACCTGTAATTGTTAGGGGGATTAATACCTGTAATTGTTAGGGGGATTAACACCTGTAATTGTTAGGATGATTAACACCTGTGATTGTTAGGAGGATTAACACTTGTAATTGTTAGGAGGATTAACACCTGTGATTGTTAGGAGGATTAACACCTGTGATTGTTAGTAGGATTAACACCTGTGACTGTTAGGAGGATTAACACCTGTGATTGTTAGGAGGATTAACACCTGTGATTGTTAGGAGGATTATAACCTGTGATTGTTAGGAGGATTAACACCTGTGATTGTTAGGAGGATTAACACATGTGATTGTTAGGAGGATTAACACCTGTGATTGTTAGGAGGATTAACACCTGTGATTGTTAGGAGGATTAACACCTGTGATTGTTAGGAGGATTAACACCTGTGATTGTTAGGAGGATTAACACATGTGATTGATAGGAGGATTAACACCTGTCATTGTAAGGAGGATTAACACATTTGATTGATAGGAGGATTAACACCTGTCATTGTTAGGAGGATTACCACATGTGATTGTTAGGAGGATTAACACCTGTGATTGTTAGGAGGATTAACACATGTGATTGTTAGGAGGATTAACACCTGTGATTGTTAGGAGGATTAACACCTGTAATTGTTAGGGGGATTAACACCTGTAATTGTTAGGAGGATTAACACCTGTAATTGTTAGGGGGATTAACACCTGTAATTGTTAGGAGGATTAACACCTGTAATTGTTAGGAGGATTAACACCTGTAATTGTTAGGAGGATTAACACCTGTAATTGTTAGGAGGATTAACACCTGTAATTGTTAGGGGGATTAACACCTGTAATTGTTAGGAGGATTAACACCTGTAATTGTTAGGGGGATTAACACCTGTAATTGTTAGGAGGATTAACACATGTGATTGTTAGGAGGATTAACACCTGTGATTGTTAGGAGGATTGACACCTGTAATTGTTAGGAGGATTAACACCTGTAATTGTTAGGAGGATTAACACATGTGATTGTTAGGGGGATTAACACCTGTAATTGTTAGGAGGATTAACACCTGTAATTGTTAGGAGGATTAACACCTGTAATTGTTAGGGGGATTAATACCTGTAATTGTTAGGGGGATTAACACCTGTAATTGTTAGGAGGATTAACACCTGTGATTGCTAGGAGGATTAACACCTGTAATTGTTAGGAGGATTAACACCTGTAATTGTTAGGGGGATTAACACCTGTAATTGTTAGGAGGATTAACACCTGTAATTGTTAGGGGGATTAACACCTGTAATTGTTAGGAGGATTAACACCTGTGATTGTTAGGGGGATTAACACCTGTAATTGTTAGGAGGATTAACACATGTGATTGTTAGGAGGATTAACACCTGTGATTGTTAGGAGGATTGACACCTGTAATTGTTAGGAGGATTAACACCTGTGATTGTTAGGAGGATTAACACCTGTAATTTTTAGGAGGATTAACACCTGTTTTTGTTAGGAGGATTAACACATGTGATTGTTAGGAGGATTAACACCTGTAATTGTTAGGAGGATGAACACCTGTAATTGTTAGGAGGATTAACACCTGTAATTGTTAGGGGGATTAATACCTGTAATTGTTAGGGGGATTAACACCTGTAATTGTTAGGATGATTAACACCTGTGATTGTTAGGAGGATTAACACTTGTAATTGTTAGGAGGATTAACACCTGTAATTGTTAGGGGGATTAACACCTGTGATTGTTAGTAGGATTAACACCTGTAATTGTTAGGGGGATTAACACCTGTAATTGTTAGGAGGATTAACACCTGTAATTGTTAGGAGGATTAACACCGGTAATTGTTAGGAGGATTAACACCTGTAATTGTTAGGAGGATTAACACCTGTAATTGTTAGGAGGATTAACACCTGTAATTGTTAGGAGGATTAACACCTGTAATTGTTAGGAGAATTAACACCTGTAATTGTTAGGAGGATTAACACCTGTAATTGATATTTTCAGCCTTTTCAATTACAACAAAATAATATAATTTATGATTTAAATATCATTTGAATTAAATTTTCTATGCAAGGCTCTTTGAATGATTTTTTCTGGCTCTCAATAAATGTACCACAATTCACTTTCCATTTTTAGCGCGGTTCCTCCCTCCCCCATAGGGAGGAACCCCGCTTATAAGGTTGATACAATGAAACAATCCGGAAGTGCCGACAAGAAAATTTCGCGTTTCAGAACCCCTAGAGACCGAAAATAACGGTGGTTCAAATTTGTATATATATATATATATATATATATATATATATATATATATATATATATATATTTGTCTGTTCGCTCATTTCTGGCTTCCCTGATGGTCCGATTTTGATGAAATTTGGTACAAAAACCAGTCGTCCAATTTGAAAGGTCAAGTTCGTTAACCAGCAAAATCCGCCCACTGGAAGATGGCGTTTGGGGCGAAATTCGCGCAGAAAAAATCGTAACGCTTACGTTTTTGAGTTCATAAGCTTGTAAGTACTCTTTTTATAGGCTTCTTGGGCTAGGAAAACGAATGAAACCATTTTTAAGGCGATAGCTTTAACCGTTTTCGAGAAAATTGGAAAAATAGTTTTTGAATACCGTTTTTGGTTTGGGTACTTAGAATCATGGGATTCAGTTGAAACATTATCTGCATGTTCTTCTTTCATTAAAACTAATATGTAGAAAGTTATGTTACGTTTGGAGTTAAGGAAGGGTTAGAATAAAATATTTCATTTTTAGACATGAAAATTTTGGGAACTTCGTATATTTTCATTAATATCACGAAAACGGTTTGGAATCTTGGCAAGCAAAAGATTACCCTTCGAAAGGTTACCAAATTTTCTACAAAGAATGTTTTGAAGACATTTGCGATGGGATGGTCATATTTGGAGAAATAAGTGCTTAAAACATAGGTAATTTCGTTCATTTGAACGAATCTTTTTGTGTGTTTCCTACAGTTTTTTTTTTACTGCTCGTTATTTTTGTGATTGCTTATAGTAGTCAAATGTATTAGTCAATGAAACAGGATACGTATATATAGAAACAATATTTTGTTTCAACGGCATCTTGGAATTCGAAGATGCCCTATGAATATCTAGATGACTGTACTGGTGTTGATTTCGTTCTTTAGAATTGTTTTTGGTATTCCCTATTTTCAGAAGTTTTTATCTATTTATTAATTTTTTTTTTAAATTCATTGAACGAAATCATATGAATTCGAAGGTGAGGAGCTAGGAGGCTTAGGGTGGGGGGCGTTTTCCCTGTCCCCAGGTACTCTCGTCTCCCTGTGTACCCTCGTCATCTTCAAGTCTTTGTCTAGAGTCATAAAGATAAGCCTCCAAACAACTGTAGGAATGTAGGATTTCTAATTTTTGCCAGTATCAGAACAGCCGCTCTTTACATACCACAGTTGTACTGACGTACCGGTCTGTACTAGTTGCACTCCACACGGTGGTAGTACTTGGTGTATGCCACAGCGGATTGCTCATTATAATCTTATTTTATACGTATTAAATAGGTACCTAAAAAAAGTTTATTTGTGTATAAGTGTTGCGTTATTGGGATTAGAATAAAATATTTTATTAACAGACATGAAATACTTCGGAATCTTTGTATATTGTCCTTAATTTTTTTTTCTTTTATGGTGTATCGAAATCTGAGTCATTAGCACCATTTTTTCCTTATGAGCTTATATAATACTTAGATTTAGCTAGCAACAATATTTTACACTGCAATTAAAGTGATATGCTCTTCTTATAAACATAATATATATATATTATAATATAAACATAATACATTAATTTGTCTGACAAAAAAAAAGTCCGACCCGCAGGAACTGCTTCATCTTAGCGCGGTTCCGTTCTTATCTCAAGTGCGATTAGTGAAGGAATAGAGCAGCTATCGGTAGGTATTAGCACCATTTCCCCCCCTTAATATCTTCCAAACAGTTAAGAAATCGTGGGAAGTACGATGTAACCATTCAAAAGCTTACTAAATTCTCTAAAAAAAAGATTCTGAAGCAAATTTCGATGGGGCAATGTCAGTCGGAGAAGTAAGTGCTTAAAACTACGAAAGTGTTAGTTTTGTTATTTTAAACGGGTTTTTGTCACTGTTTACCTCACTTTTGTTTTATAACGGTGGAATAAGTTTATTATAATAAGTTTATTTAACGGTGGAATGAGTATTTCATTAAAGCTGAGAAAATAAGAATCATATTGGTAATAGAGTTTTCCTAGAGTGAGCGTCGCGATGACGGGAGAGTCCCATCCGCTTAGAAAACTGTCAGTTTCCATATGTGGCGCTTTAAGCTTCCTTCTCTTTGAGATTTTATTTTATATTTTTAATGACAGATCAAAACCTACCGATAGCTGCTACTATTCCTTTACTAATCGCACTTCGGATAAGAACGGAACCGCGCTAAGATGATGCAGTTCCTGCGAGTCGGACTTTTTGTGTGTCTATTTGAATTAATAGAGATTCAAGAAGATCAAGACCTCAACCAAGACGATGGCCTAGAATGAAAACCTCGTATCTCAAAAATAAAATTAATTAACTTTTATACCTAATTAGATGGATATTATGGTTACTGAGAAGCCCTGAGGTTTGCTTCTTCGTCGATATAGTCCAGGATGAGTAAGATAGAGTTCCTTTGACACTCAAGGATTGTCAAATATAATCTAATAACGCATAAAAGTTATTAAAGTTTTTTTTTTTAGAAACGAGGTATTCATTCTAGGCCATCGATAAGTCGACGTAGATCAATCAAGTTTGAAAATTCATACCAAAATCCAAGTATCCATGGAACATATCGTATCGAAGTATCCATGGAACATATCGTATCGAAGTATCCATGGAACATATCGTATCGAAGTATCCATGGAACGTATCGTATCGAAGTATCCATGGAACATATCGCATCGAAGTATCCATGGAACATATCGTATCGAAGTATCCATGGAACATATCGTATCGAAGTATCCATGGAACATATCGTATCGAAGTATCCATGGAACGTATCGTATCGAAGTATCCATGGAACGTATCGTATCGAAGTATCCATGGAACATATCGTATCGAAGTATCCATGGAACGTATCGTATCGAAGTATCCATGGAACATATCGTATCGAAGTATCCATGGAACGTATCGTATCGAAGTATCCATGGAACATATCGTATCGAAGTATCCATGGAACTTATCGTATCGAAGTATCCATGGAACGTATCGTATCGAAGTATCCATGGAACGTATCGTATCGAAGTATCCATGGAACATATCGTATCGAAGTATCCATGGAACGTATCGTATCGAAGTATCCATGGAACATATCGTATCGAAGTATCCATGGAACATATCGTATCGAAGTATCCATGGAACATATCGTATCGAAGTATCCATGGAACATATCGTATCGAAGTATCCATGGAACATATCGTATCTGCCATGTCAAACTATCAAATATGAACAATTTCCTTTTTCAAATTCAATACTTTGCTCTTAGATTGTGGAGGATTCGGCTTGTCGCAAATTGACCCAACTGTAACCACTTTAGAATAGCCTTTTATACCTTAAATGAAGTATCGAATAAGACTAGTTTTCAATATGTTACTTCCTCAATGGATAGAATATGTTAGTTCTCTAGTTTGCTCCGATTTACATATTCCATAGTTTCACATGGCAGGGACGATATTATATATCCTCAAATAATAAGGGTTTTGAAATCCATAAGTGACCGGTCCTAACTGAATTCTCTAATCCAGCCTTTTCTCTAATCCGACTGTACCCCAGTCCGGATTGGGGAGAGTCTTCCTTTATATATATATGGCTTGGTGCTAAAAGGTCCAATGTCAATTTTTCAATATTTTGTGTTTATATCTACTTCCCTTACAATACTTGCATAAAACCAAGTATACATATATATATGTAAAGAAACTAGGATATATTTCTTTAATTTTTATTTTAATGTTCATTAGTTTTTAAGAAACAAGAATAATAGATTTTAGAACAGCTGCAACATAAGTGTTTCGTTTTTTCCTTGAATGAAGTAGAATTATGAAAATTAATTATTAAAAATTATTTTAATGTAAATAATATAATTAGGGGGTTAACACTGTAAATAGAAACTTGAAATGTTCTTTCTTTGTTTACAGAGCAACACATTTCTTTAGATTGGCGTCAATTCGCAAGAGTAAAGAAGTATTACATATATATATATATATATATATATATATATATATATATATATATATATATATATATATATAGATCTATATATATATATATATATATATATATATATATATATATATATATATATATATATAGATCTATATGTATTTTATACAGTACATTACATAGGTTTCTCGGGTGGACCTAAAGCATATTAATGTTCCTGAATTTGAGCAGAAGGCTGTATGTTATAGAGTACATTGCATAGGTTTGTCGGGTGGACCTAAAGCATATTAATGTTCCTGAATTTGAGCAGAAGGCTCTAAACGAAATTATTTTATTTTTCACTCTCTTATCTTCTCCTTATTTATGGAAACTGGACAAAGTACCTTATACCATTATATTAATCCAAAAATCCACATTAAGAACATATTGTTAAGTACAATTCTATTTGTGAATCGACGCGCATACTCCCGCGCCGCTTCTAAACCATTACCGTTGCAGAAACCGCTCATGAAAACTATATCAGCATCAAGAGATTGAATTTTAGTAATTGGTTTCTCAACTCAAAACAATTCACAATGACAATTTTTTCCATTGAAAATTCAAATAAGTAAGTACAGAAATGAAAACTTGTTTCGTTTCTTGTTTTGCGATTTTCTCCTAAACGAAGCAAAATCGAGCAAATCTCTAAAGGACTTTTGGTTTTAGTTTTTTGGCCCCTTACACACTCCTGAAGATTTGCCATTTAAAATCGGGACACCCTGTCTGTGTATGTATATATGTATGTATGTCTGTGTGTGTATATATATATATATATATATATATATATATATATATATATAGTTGGAAGAGCGTGGAAGGTAGGATACACCCCCCCCCTAACCACCGTAGGGTTTTGTCTCATCTCGCCTCTCGTAGACTTCCCACGTCCCCTAAACCGCTTAGTTTGGAAATGCGGCCAAATCTTCTCCAACTAGCGGAACCTAGGAATTGAACCAGCTCGCTCTTCTCGAAATAGTCTGTCACACCGAACAGTTCCCACCGACATTTCTCATGCTTTTATTTACAACTAGTTGCCAGGCACCCGGTGGCCCGTGCTACACCTACTTTCTGCATTTGGAAAAGCCAAAATAAAGTATAAACCAAATGAGGAATATTAAAATGTTATAACACAAATCTGTAACTGTTGGAGTTGACAGCTTCGAACCCTTGACCTCCGAACTGTTAGTCCTAGACGATTTTACCCTAGCATATGACAATCCACGTGTCAACACCTACCTCTGTGCCAACATTGATCAAACTCGGTCAAACAGTGTGGATTTGTATAAGGAACAAACATACGAACAGACAGGTGCTAGACATTGTTGACTGAGCAAACGAGACTCCCCGGATCAAGACCTACTTGTGTGCCAAGTTTGGTGAAAATCGGCCAAACGGTGTGGATTTGTAAAAGAACAAACACACAAACTGGCAGACACAAAAGGAAAATGGCCTTGTTGAAATATGGCCGTGTAAATTAAGAGCTAAATTAAAGACAATATAGACGAGAATGTTTAATGTTTTTGTTTTATTAAATTATTCAATATTTTTTTAATCGGCTATTATTAGACTTAGAGGTTTGCATCCGCCTCAAAAGTTGCATTATTTAATAAGCTTCAAAATGGTACCTCGTAGTTTAAGATAAAAATCTATTTCAATCTATTTTTTCTTGATTTCCAAGTCAAAATCAATAAATGTGCTTCAGCGTGAAGGAGCCATTCTGAACAAATTCTTTAAATTCACACGATAATGGTGATGTCCCATCCTTCCCACACTACACGACGGTTATTCCACAAGCCCATCTACCAAATATTAACTTACTCTGGATTCAAATGGATGGTTGGTCCAGCTCATAATGGAAGAGTGGTGACGGAATGACTGAAGAGTGAATTCCCTAACCGTTCCCAATGTACGTAAACACAATTTTTGCTCTGATAAGGGTAGGGGGGCACTTCGGAATCGAAGGCGAAGAAAGAATTTAGAAGATCATATTGGATATAATTACTATTACTGTAAATACATGAATACATGTCTTCGATACAAATGCAAACTAACGAATTTTTTTTTTTTTTTTTTTTTTTAGTAATACGTTTATTTAACATCTGTACATTTGGAGAGTACATTAGTTAAGTAAACTAACGAATACATGTAATATATTGTTATGCCTTGAAGGTCTTATTTTATTTTATTTGTAATATTAATTCTATTCTATTTAATGAAACTTCTGTTTATTTGTACATTACAATCATTTGAAATTGTTTGCAAAAAACTCTCTCCGGCAGAAAAAAGCGAAAAAATACATTTAAATGAAAGGCACTCTCAAATGGTCCTTTAAAATGCTACCTCGTTTTCCTTGGAAAAATCTATAGAAATGTATGGGTGAGAAAAACATGGTTATTACTGTGGACTAATAACTATTTGTCCAGTAGATTTTCAAAATGTCTACAAATATAAGCTTAACATCTAACTGAATCCACAGCATTACGGAGAACGTCTTGCCTTTGAGTTCTCATGAGCTGGCTCTGCCCCTGGATCCTGTTGATGAGTTCCTCCTTCGTCTTGATCTTCTTAATTCTTTCTTTGCCTTCGATTCCGAAGTGCCCCCCTATCCTTATCACCGCAAAAATTGTGTTTACGTAGTTTGGGAACGGTTAGGGAATTCACTCTTCAGCCATTCCGTCACCACTCTTCTATTATCAGCTGGGCAACCATCCATTTGAATCCAGAGTAAGTTAATATTTGGTAGGAAGTGGAGGTCCGGTGTGTCCAAGTTTCATGAAACCACATAACGTGATCCACACGAAAGTGTAATACAATGTCTACAATTTCTGGTAGATGGGCTTGTACAATAAACGTCATGTAGTGTGGGAAGGATGGGACATCGCCATCATTGTGTGAAATTAAAGAATTTGTTCAGAATGGCTCCTTCATGCTAAAGCACATTTATTGATTTTGACTTAGAAATCAGAAAAAATTAGATTGAAATCGATTTTGTTGTTAAACTACGAGGTACCATTTTGAAGCTTATTAAATAATGCAACTTTTGAGGCGGAGGCAAACCTCTAAGTCTAGAAATAGCTGATTAAGAAAATATTGAATAATTTAATAAAACACTAATATTAAACATTCTCATCTTTATGGCTTTTAATACAGCTCTTAGTTTACATGGTAATATTTCAATAACGGGTGTTTCTTATTGGAAATTTAATGTAGATTCTAAAAATGCGGTCGTTATTTACGATTCATTGATCACAAATCCCGAAAACACAGTTTTTGTTTTAAAAAGCCTGTAGTTTTTAAAATAGACAAAAGATTGAGTAGCTCCTCTACATATTCAGATAGAACGCTCATTTTGGCGCCCCTGAACTACAAATGATATGTAGAATAAACCCCTAAAGTTATGACATCTCAATGCGGGACATCCTGTATAGAGCGATTTTAATAAATTCATGAATGCTTTAATTTACAATTTTTATTTACTGACCTAATTTTCCACAAGAGAAATTGTTGTAATTTTGGGGTCACTATTTATATTGATTGGTTTGAAAAGTTGTGCAATAAATTCCAAGAGGCCAGCCCATAAAAACAAACGCCCGACTTGGGATTCATTAGTATAAATAAGGGTTATAAAACTCGAAAAACAAATTATACAGCAATCATCGAAATACAGGAGGCCGCTAAAAGCAAAGAGGTTAGAAAAGATATCTTCTCCCGCTCTCTAATTATCAGCAATAGCGAACCTCTGTGCAAACATAGGCTGCAGAGCCGATCTCTCTTCGTGTATTTCCGTCCGGAAATGGCCGACTTTAGCCGATCGTTGTCGGGGCCTGGCTGGAGGTTCTTACTGGAGCCAGTCAATCCCCAACCACCGTCCAGTTATGAAGTGCTCTGTCTTTCTCCTCTTCATCCTCGCTCTCATACACGTATCACGTGAGTATAACAATATACAACACCATCAAACTATTTTATGATTTATTCCAGAAAATACAATATTCGAAAAGCATGGCAGTAATTTGGTAACCTTTTAAGAATCTTCGTAAAATATAAATAACAGGGAAAAGTATTAATATAGGAGTACTACAGGGCGCACATCTAGACATATGTTTTTTTAAATTTACAAATTCCGAGCCATTTAATCGACAAATTTATAGCCTAAAGGGACATTCTTATCCATTTTAAAATAGAATTATAACATGATAAAGATTTTATGTATTATAAAAACGACGTACTACAAGGAAATATATTGGCACCACGGATATTCAATTGTAGAATCAATAAATTTTGAAACATTTAATTAAAAAAAATTATAGCTTAAATAGACCTATAATATGGCTTTATTATAGAACCAAGGTGAAGTATACGATTTCGCAAAAGTTTAGCTGAAAATGGACGTGCAATAATACATTTAGGAATACACTAGAATTGTAAAGGTTTCAAGATTTGTCATGTTTAAATAAAGGAGCACCAGATGAATTTATCTACGTTTAGATCCAATAAGGTTTAGATATCTAATTAACAAATACTTAACATAATTAGACTAGAAATTGGGAATTATAATACATTTTAAAATACAATTATGATAAAAAGATTAACATTAGTAACTTACTAAACATGATTGTCAATTAAAATTAAAGAGTAACAAACTAAAATTCTCAGTTGTGAAAATTTTAATTATTAAAAAAAAGGAGTACCACAAGGATCTTCTTTGAGCATAAGTTGTAGTCAATTTTTATATAATAAGTAATGAAATATGAAATTAACAAATATTTAGTTTAAATCTATCTGTAAAAAATATTATTATTACTATTATTGTACATTCTAAAATAATACATTTCTATGATTATTAGGAATTTTCACATTAAAATGGGGTACCACAAGGCTTTTTTTTATCGAGAAAAAGATATTCACTTTTCTGATTTTAATAGGTTGTAAAGGGGTCTCCCGTGGTCTAGTGGCTATCGTGCTGGATTCATAAGCGGGAGATGGTGGGTTCGATTCCCACCTCCGGCAGGAATTTTCTCATCTCAGGGCTCGCTGGGAAAATTCCTCGCCGCACCCTGGTTGTTGGCGCTAATGACCTAGATGTAGATGCGCCGTAAAAAAAAAAAAAAAAAAAAAAAAAAAAAACGTTTGTAAAATACAAAGTTATCAAGATTTTGATCGATTCAAAATAAAAATCATAGATAATTTGTCTAGAATGGGTGTATTGTCAAATATATGACTTTGAGAAGCTTGGTACAAGATTGAAAATCATTATTTAAAGGTTTATGAATCATTAGAAATACATGAGTAACACAAGGGATGCAAATAGGCATCTGTTATTTGCAATTTTCAAGCTAATTAGTTTGAAAACATTTAATTAAAATATATTCGTACCTTAAATGGATGAACTACCATATTAAACATTTTACAGGATTACAATTAAAAAAACATTTTTTATAAAATAACAAGAGTCCCACAAAGGTTTATTTAATAGATTTTAAACCATTAACAAATTTATTTGTTAAATATTTAACATATATATATACTAAATATTTAGTGCATAAAAAAGAAGTATTCAAAGCAATGTTCTATCTGATAGATTTTAAAATATTGGAATTGCAGCTTAAATCTACGTGCAATTAGCCATTGCTGTGAATTTTAAAAAAAATATAACAGTTTTAAACTTATCAAAGTTTTAATCAATAATATTCAATTTGAAATCACCTAGGTTTAAAAATATTTAATTTACGGATGTGTAAATTAAATAGAAGTGTAATGTGACATTAGTGTCATGATGAAGATTTTTCACAATACAAAAGTCCGTCACGCAGGAGCTGCATAACTAAGCACTTTCCTCGGAATTGGGTAGGGTCGAGTGCATTCCTGAATAATTTGCTGTAAATAACCTAGATAGATAAATAAAATAAAAGTGTAAATTGTTCTGCTCTTTTGCTATTATGAGCAGCTGTTTCTATTATTAATTTTGTAATTAATTTCCTTCCAGAGTTTTGTGTATGCGTGGTACTACACTACTTACTAAATACACAAAGCTTAACATATTCATCTATTGACCTTGATGAGTTTCGTGAACCTGCATTTGGCGGGAGAATTCAATTCAAACATAGTACAAAGTAACACCCCCCCCCCCCTTCCGATAGACCGATTTAGTTCATTTTCACAACACTTCTTTCTTATTAGATAGCCAGGACGTATAAAGAGTTTCATTACAATAGAATAGAATAGAAATTACGACCGGTATGAGGAAATTAGTAATTTCTGTCGGGAGTAAGCCCCCCCCCCTTCTAGTCATCTGATTTAGTTTATTTTAACAAAAATTTGTTCTCTTTAGATGAGCACAACGGATACTGAGTTTCGTTGAAATATAACAAAAATTATGGCTGGTATTGACAAATAACTACTTTGGCTTAGGAGTAAAACCCCCTTTCGGATGGACCGATTTTGTTGGTTAACGAACTCGTTCAATCGTTTGATGGGGGAATACTATATTCCAAGTTTCGTGGCGAAAAAACAACAACTCTGGCCTGTATCGTGTTAACGGACACATATATAACTATATATGCATATATATATATATATATATATATATATATATTTATATATATATATTTATATATATATATATATATATATATATATATATATATATATATATATATATATATATATATATATATATATATATTAACTGGGGTCATTTTCGGTGTCTACTAGGTAGGATCGATAAAGATTGGAAGAAATTTTCCAAAAATTCCGTCATGAGTGCAACCTCAATAGCTACTTTCCTTCGGAGGAAAGTGCTAAAATGGAGTGCCATATGATTTTAAAGTATTTAATTACAGAATATTTCGCTTAAATAAACATGCAACCGGGGAGACCCGGTGGCCGTGAGGGTTAAGGCGTGAGCACTTAACACTCCGTGCCAAAGGTCGTGGGTTCGATTCCCACTAGGGGTGGTGGCTTTTCTTTAGAAAAAAGAAAAGGCATCACCCCTATCCTGGCTAGAAAAGGGTGGTAACCTATAGATAACCCGTCCTAAAATTCCTAGTTAATAATAAATGGACGTTAAAATTTAAATAAATAAACATGCAACCGGAAATTATTATATATCTTTAAATAAACAAATTTATACAAGAATTATAAGGAATTTTCAATCAAAACTTGGACTGTTCGTTTTAGATTAGAGCCAATTGTGATGAAAATCTTTTTCGTTGAGATTAGAACGCAAGCAGTGTGTATATGAGCGATGTTGTCGTGATATATTCGTTATGAAACGACGACACTTATCAATGAGTTGAAGAGGTTGAGGACTTGAAAAAAGTGATGACAAGGGATGGTTGGTTCCCTAAAAAAAAAACTGAGAATTTCCAGAAATATCTAGATTTCGCATGCTCTTAGTCAGCCTTCCTCAGATAAACAACAGAACATGACAATAGATTAAGAAACTTAGAAAAGTGCATATTGTGTGAATAAAGATTTTGATATAAATTCGTTCATATAAATATCTTTCTTTATCAATATTCAATTTAAAAATTCCTTCTTAATCTATTGCCTTCATGTACTTTTTAAAAAAAATGTCGTACTGTTTTGATGAGTCCCGACTGTAATTCTGGATATATATTCTTTTTAGCTGATGAAGGCTGACTAAAAGGTTGCGAACCATTCCTTGACTTCCCGAAATATATTGTCAGTACTCCTGAGTTGCGTCAATAGCGAGTTTTTCAAGGATCGAGGTATGCTAACAAACCAGAACAAGTAGCTATTAAACATAAGTAGAAATGGAGTACTGCAGGGAGATGACTTACCACCTTTCTTTTTATGTATATATGTATTTATGTATACATATATATATATATATATATATATATATATATATATATACATATATACTATTTGTTGGAAAGGTAAATCGATAATGAGGTAATGTATTATGTAGTCCATCCCACGGGGACGACTTTCCCACAGTCCAGTATGCAGACATCCAGAGAACCGGACCATCTTCCCACGGCCCTATACACACACACATACACACAAACATACACACACACACACACACACACACACACATATATATATATATATATATATATATATATATATATATATATATATTTTATAAGTTTTTAGTTCGTTAATTATCATTATAATTATTCCTCCCTATAAAGGGAGGAAACCAGTTTATGACGTCATCCCATGACGCAATCCGGAAGTGTCGACAAGACAACATCATGTTTTAGAATGAGGAAAAGGACTGTGACTAAAAAATGTTGATTTTGATGTACTTTGGTAGCAAAATACGTTGTATTGAACAAGAAGGTGGAGTCAGCTAACTATGAGACTGTGCCAATCGGAACATGGCTCGTACAAAATCCCAGTTCTTACATTTTCGCGTAAATAAGCTTCATGGGTGCATATAAGGGGGGGCTGCAGCCCTCTCCCCCCGCAATTATGATTTGCTTGGTAAAAATGTATCATAACACCCTTAAAAATAAATTAAATAAGATCCCTTAGTTCATAAAAAATATTTTATTTTGAGTGTAAAAACATTTTATTTGCCTGAAACTAGTCCAAGTTCTACATTGTTAGTATTCCATACTTAAAAAAATCGTTACGCTTATGTTTTCCACTTGAGATGTATGCAGGTACTCGTTTTCCACTTGTAATGTATGCAGGTACTCGTTTTCCACTTGAGATGTATGCAAGTACTCGTCTTCCACTTGAGATGTATGCAGGTACTCCTCTTCCACTTGAGATGTATGCAGGTACTCGTTTTCCACTTGAGATGTATGCAAGTACTCGTCTTCCACTTGTAATGTATGCAGGTACTCGTCTTCCACTTGTAATGTATGCAGGTACTCGTTTTCCACTTGTAATGTATGCAGGTACTCCTCTTCCACTTGAGATGTATGCAGGTACTCGTCTTCCACTTGAGATGTATGCAGGTACTAGTCTTCCACTTGAGATGTATGCAGGTACTCGTTTTCCACTTGAGATGTATGCAGGTACTCGTCTTCCACTTGAGATGTATGCAGGTACTCGTCTTCCACTTGAGATGTATGCAGGTACTCGTTTTCCACTTGAGATGTATGCAGGTACTAGTCTTCCACTTGAGATGTATGCAGGTACTCGTCTTCCACTTGAGATGTATGCAGGTACTAGTCTTCCAATTGAGATGTATGCAGGTACTCGTTTTCCACTTGAGATGTATGCAGGTACTCGTCTTCCACTTGAGATGTATGCAGGTACTCGTCTTCCACTTGAGATGTATGCAGGTACTCGTTTTCCACTTGAGATGTATGCAGGTACTCGTCTTCCACTTGAGATGTATGCAGGTACTCGTCTTCCACTTGAGATGTATGCAGGTACTCGTTTTCCACTTGAGATGTATGCAGGTACTCGTCTTCCACTTGAGATGTATGCAGGTACTCGTTTTCCACTTGTAATGTATGCAGGTACTCGTCTTCCACTTGAGATGTATGCAGGTACTCGTTTTCCACTTGTAATGTATGCAGGTACTCGTTTTCCACTTGTAATGTATGCAGGTACTCGTTTTCCACTTGAGATGTATGCAGGTACTCGTCTTCCACTTGAGATGTATGCAGGTACTCGTTTTCCACTTGAGATGTATGCAGGTACTCGTCTTCCACTTGAGATGTATGCAGGTACTCGTTTTCCACTTGAGATGTATGCAGGTACTCGTCTTCCACTTGAGATGTATGCTGGTACTCGTTTTCCACTTGAGATGTATGCAGGTACTCGTCTTCCACTTGAGATGTATGCAGGTACTAGTCTTCCACTTGAGATGTATGCAGGTACTCGTTTTCCACTTGTAATGTATGCAGGTACTCGTTTTCCACTTGTAATGTATGCAGGTACTCGTTTTCCACTTGAGATGTATGCAGGTACTAGTCTTCCACTTGAAATGTATGCAGGTACTCGTCTTCCACTTGAGATGTATGCAGGTACTCGTCTTCCACTTGAGATGTATGCAGGTACACGTTTTCCACTTGAGATGTATGCAGGTACTCGTCTTCCACTTGAGATGTATGCAGGTACTCGTTTTCCACTTGAGATGTATGCAGGTACTCGTTTTCCACTTGAGATGTATGCAGGTACTCGTCTTCAACTTGAGATGTATGCAGTTACTCGTCTTCCACTTGAGATGTATGCAGGTACTCGTCTTCCACTTGAGATGTATGCAGGTACTAGTCTTCCACTTGAGATGTATGCAGGTACTCGTTTTCCACTTGAGATGTATGCAGGTACTCGTCTTCCACTTGAGATGTATGCAGGTACTCGTCTTCCACTTGAGATGTATGCAGGTACTCGTTTTCCACTTGAGATGTATGCAGGTACTAGTCTTCCACTTGAGATGTATGCAGGTACTCGTCTTCCACTTGAGATGTATGCAGGTACTAGTCTTCCAATTGAGATGTATGCAGGTACTCGTTTTCCACTTGAGATGTATGCAGGTACTCGTCTTCCACTTGAGATGTATGCAGGTACTCGTCTTCCACTTGAGGTGTATGCAGGTACTCGTCTTCCACTTGTAATGTATGCAGGTACTCGTCTTCCACTTGAGATGTATGCAGGTACTCGTCTTCCACTTGTAATGTATGCAGGTACTCGTCTTCCACTTGTAATGTATGCAGGTACTCGTTTTCCACTTGTAATGTATGCAGGTACTCGTTTTCCACTTGAGATGTATGCAGGTACTCGTTTTCCACTTGAGATGTATGCAGTTACTCGTCTTCCACTTGAGATGTATGCAGGTACTCGTTTTCCACTTGAGATGTATGCAGGTACTCGTTTTCCACTTGAGATGTATGCAGTTACTCGTCTTCCACTTGAGATGTATGCAGGTACTGGTCTTCCACTTGAGATGTATGCAGGTACTCGTTTTCCACTTGAGATGTATGCAGGTACTCGTCTTCCACTTGAGATGTATGCAAGTACTCCTCTTCCACTTGAGATGTATGCAGGTACTCGTCTTCCACTTGAGATGTATGCAGGTACTCGTCTTCCACTTGAGATGTATGCAGGTACTCGTTTTCCACTTGAGATGTATGCAGGTACTCGTCTTCCACTTGAGATGTATGCAGGTACTCGTCTTCCACTTGAGATGTATGCAGGTACTCGTCTTCCACTTGAGATGTATGCAGGTATTCGTCTTCCACTTGAGATGTATGCAGGTACTCGTCTTCCACTTGAGATGTATGCAGGTACTCGTCTTCCACTTGAGATGTATGCAGGTACTCGTCTTCCACTTGAGATGTATGCAGGTACTCGTCTTCCACTTGAGATGTATGCAGGTACTCGTTTTCCACTTGAGATGTATGCAGGTACTCGTCTTCCACTTGAGATGTATGCAAGTACTCCTCTTCCACTTGAGATGTATGCAGGTACTCGTCTTCCACTTGAGATGTATGCAGGTACTCGTCTTCCACTTGAGATGTATGCAGGTATTCGTCTTCCACTTGAGATGTATGCAGGTACTCGTCTTCCACTTGAGATGTATGCAGGTACTCGTTTTCCACTTGAGATGTATGAAGGTACTCGTTTTCCACTTGTAATGTATGCAGGTACTCGTTTTCCACTTGAGATGTATGCAGGTACTCGTCTTCCACTTGTAATGTATGCAGGTACTCCTCTTCCACTTGAGATGTATGCAGGTACTCGTCTTCCACTTGAGATGTATGCAGGTACTCGTCTTCCACTTGAGATGTATGCAGGTATTCGTCTTCCACTTGAGATGTATGCAGGTACTCGTCTTCCACTTGAGATGTATGCAGGTACTCGTTTTCCACTTGAGATGTATGCAGGTACTCGTCTTCCACTTGAGATGTATGCAGGTACTCGTCTTCCACTTGAGATGTATGCAGGTACTCGTCTTCCACTTGAGATGTATGCAGGTATTCGTCTTCCACTTGAGATGTATGCAGGTACTCGTCTTCCACTTGAGATGTATGCAGGTACTCGTCTTCCACTTGAGATGTATGCAGGTACTCGTCTTCCACTTGAGATGTATGCAGGTACTCGTCTTCCACTTGAGATGTATGCAGGTATTCGTCTTCCACTTGAGATGTATGCAGGTACTCGTCTTCCACTTGAGATGTATGCAGGTACTCGTTTTCCACTTGAGATGTATGCAGGTACTCGTTTTCCACTTGAGATGTATGCAAGTACTCGTCTTCCACTTGAGATGTATGCAGGTACTCGTCTTCCACTTGAGATGTATGCAGGTACTCGTCTTCCACTTGAGATGTATGCAGGTACTCGTTTTCCACTTGAGATGTATGCAGGTACTCGTCTTCCACTTGAGATGTATGCAGGTACTCGTCTTCCACTTGAGATGTATGCAGGTACTCGTCTTCCACTTGAGATGTATGCAGGTATTCGTCTTCCACTTGAGATGTATGCAGGTACTCGTCTTCCACTTGAGATGTATGCAGGTACTCGTCTTCCACTTGAGATGTATGCAGGTACTCGTCTTCCACTTGAGATGTATGCAGGTACTCGTCTTCCACTTGAGATGTATGCAGGTACTCGTTTTCCACTTGAGATGTATGCAGGTACTCGTCTTCCACTTGAGATGTATGCAAGTACTCCTCTTCCACTTGAGATGTATGCAGGTACTCGTCTTCCACTTGAGATGTATGCAGGTACTCGTCTTCCACTTGAGATGTATGCAAGTACTCGTCTTCCACTTGAGATGTATGCAGGTACTCGTCTTCCACTTGAGATGTATGCAGGTACTCGTTTTCCACTTGAGATGTATGCAGGTACTCGTCTTCCACTTGAGATGTATGCAGGTATTCGTCTTCCACTTGAGATGTATGCAGGTACTCGTTTTCCACTTGAGATGTATGCAGGTACTCGTTTTAATGGTTTCTTTACGTAAAAAACGAATGAAACCATTTTTAAAGCTATATCTGTAACCGTTTTTCGAAACAACTAATTTTCAGTTTGGCTATTCCAGACATTGATATTCATCTAATTTATGATAGATAAATTTTGGCTTGGTTTGGTGTTAAGGAAGGATATTTTCTAAAATATCTCATAAACGGTTGGGAAATCCTGGAATGTTACCATTCCAAAGCTTACTAAATTCCCTACAAATCGTGGAATGTTACCATTCCAAAGCTTACTAAATTCCCTACAAATCGTGGAATGTTACCATTCCAAAGCTTACTAAATTCCCTACAAATCGTGGAATGTTACCATTCCAAAGCTTACTAAATTCCCTACGAATCGTGGAATGTTACCATTCCAAAGCTTACTAAATTCCCTACAAATCGTGGAATGTTACCATTCCAAAGCTTACTAAATTCCCTACAAATCGTGGAATGTTACCATTCCAAAGCTTACTAAATTCCCTACGAATCGTGGAATGTTACCATTCCAAAGCTTACTAAATTCCCTACAAATCGTGGAATGTTACCATTCCAAAGCTTACTAAATTCCCTACAAATCGTGGAATGTTACCATTCCAAAGCTTACTAAATTCCCTACAAATCGTGGAATGTTACCATTCCAAAGCTTACTAAATTCCCTACAAATCGTGGAATGTTACCATTCCAAAGCTTACTAAATTCCCTACAAATCGTGGAATGTTACCATTCCAAAGCTTACTAAATTCCCTACGAATCGTGGAATGTTACCATTCCAAAGCTTACTAAATTCCCTACAAATCGTGGAATGTTACCATTCCAAAGCTTACTAAATTCCCTACAAATCGTGGAATGTTACCATTCCAAAGCTTACTAAATTCCCTACAAATCGTGGAATGTTACCATTCCAAAGCTTACTAAATTCCCTACGAATCGTGGAATGTTACCATTCCAAAGCTTACTAAATTCCCTACAAATCGTGGAATGTTACCATTCCAAAGCTTACTAAATTCCCTACAAATCGTGGAATGTTACCATTCCAAAGCTTACTAAATTCCCTACGAATCGTGGAATGTTACCATTCCAAAGCTTACTAAATTCCCTACAAATCGTGGAATGTTACCATTCCAAAGCTTACTAAATTCCCTACAAATCGTGGAATGTTACCATTCCAAAGCTTACTAAATTCCCTACAAATCGTGGAATGTTACCATTCCAAAGCTTACTAAATTCCCTACAAATCGTGGAATGTTACCATTCCAAAGCTTACTAAATTCCCTACGAATCGTGGAATGTTACCATTCCAAAGCTTACTAAATTCCCTACAAATCGTGGAATGTTACCATTCCAAAGCTTACTAAATTCCCTACAAATCGTGGAATGTTACCATTCCAAAGCTTACTAAATTCCCTACGAATCGTGGAATGTTACCATTCCAAAGCTTACTAAATTCCCTACAAATCGTGGAATGTTACCATTCCAAAGCTTACTAAATTCCCTACAAATCGTGGAATGTTACCATTCCAAAGCTTACTAAATTCCCTACAAATCGTGGAATGTTACCATTCCAAAGCTTACTAAATTCCCTACAAATCGTGGAATGTTACCATTCCAAAGCTTACTAAATTCCCTACAAATCGTGGAATGTTACCATTCCAAAGCTTACTAAATTCCCTACGAATCGTGGAATGTTACCATTCCAAAGCTTACTAAATTCCCTACAAATCGTGGAATGTTACCATTCCAAAGCTTACTAAATTCCCTACAAATCGTGGAATGTTACCATTCCAAAGCTTACTAAATTCCCTACAAATCGTGGAATGTTACCATTCCAAAGCTTACTAAATTCCCTACGAATCGTGGAATGTTACCATTCCAAAGCTTACTAAATTCCCTACAAATCGTGGAATGTTACCATTCCAAAGCTTACTAAATTCCCTACAAATCGTGGAATGTTACCATTCCAAAGCTTACTAAATTCCCTACGAATCGTGGAATGTTACCATTCCAAAGCTTACTAAATTCCCTACAAATCGTGGAATGTTACCATTCCAAAGCTTACTAAATTCCCTACAAATCGTGGAATGTTACCATTCCAAAGCTTACTAAATTCCCTACAAATCGTGGAATGTTACCATTCCAAAGCTTACTAAATTCCCTACAAATCGTGGAATGTTACCATTCCAAAGCTTACTAAATTCCCTACAAATCGTGGAATGTTACCATTCCAAAGCTTACTAAATTCCCTACGAATCGTGGAATGTTACCATTCCAAAGCTTACTAAATTCCCTACAAATCGTGGAATGTTACCATTCCAAAGCTTACTAAATTCCCTACAAATCGTGGAATGTTACCATTCCAAAGCTTACTAAATTCCCTACAAATCGTGGAATGTTACCATTCCAAAGCTTACTAAATTCCCTACAAATCGTGGAATGTTACCATTCCAAAGCTTACTAAATTCCCTACAAATCGTGGAATGTTACCATTCCAAAGCTTACTAAATTCCCTACAAATCGTGGAATGTTACCATTCCAAAGCTTACTAAATTCCCTAAAATCGTGGAATGTTACCATTCCAAACTTACTAAATTCCCTACAAATCGTGGAATGTTACCATTCCAAAGCTTACTAAATTCCCTACAAATCGTGGAATGTTACCATTCCAAAGCTTACTAAATTCCCTACAAATCGTGGAATGTTACCATTCCAAAGCTTACTAAATTCCCTACAAATCGTGGAATGTTACCATTCCAAAGCTTACTAAATTCCCTACAAATCGTGGAATGTTACCATTCCAAAGCTTACTAAATTCCCTACAAATCGTGGAATGTTACCATTCCAAAGCTTACTAAATTCCCTACAAATCGTGGAATGTTACCATTCCAAAGCTTACTAAATTCCCTACAAATCGTGGAATGTTACCATTCCAAAGCTTACTAAATTCCCTACAAATCGTGGAATGTTACCATTCCAAAGCTTACTAAATTCCCTACAAATCGTGGAATGTTACCATTCCAAAGCTTACTAAATTCCCTACAAATCGTGGAATGTTACCATTCCAAAGCTTACTAAATTCCCTACAAATCGTGGAATGTTACCATTCCAAAGCTTACTAAATTCCCTACAAATCGTGGAATGTTACCATTCCAAAGCTTACTAAATTCCCTACAAATCGTGGAATGTTTACCATTCCAAAGCTTACTAAATTCCCTACAAATCGTGGAATGTTACCATTCCAAAGCTTACTAAATTCCCTACAAATCGTGGAATGTTACCATTCCAAAGCTTACTAAATTCCCTACAAATCGTGGAATGTTACCATTCCAAAGCTTACTAAATTCCCTACAAATCGTGGAATGTTACCATTCCAAAGCTTACTAAATTCCCTACAAATCGTGGAATGTTACCATTCCAAAGCTTACTAAATTCCCTACAAATCGTGGAATGTTACCATTCCAAAGCTTACTAAATTCCCTACAAATCGTGGAATGTTACCATTCCAAAGCTTACTAAATTCCCTACAAATCGTGGAATGTTACCATTCCAAAGCTTACTAAATTCCCTACAAATCGTGGAATGTTACCATTCCAAAGCTTACTAAATTCCCTACAAATCGTGGAATGTTACCATTCCAAAGCTTACTAAATTCCCTACAAATCGTGGAATGTTACCATTCCAAAGCTTACTAAATTCCCTACAAATCGTGGAATGTTACCATTCCAAAGCTTACTAAATTCCCTACAAATCGTGGAATGTTACCATTCCAAAGCTTACTAAATTCCCTACAAATCGTGGAATGTTACCATTCCAAAGCTTACTAAATTCCCTACAAATCGTGGAATGTTACCATTCCAAAGCTTACTAAATTCCCTACAAATCGTGGAATGTTACCATTCCAAAGCTTACTAAATTCCCTACAAATCGTGGAATGTTACCATTCCAAAGCTTACTAAATTCCCTACAAATCGTGGAATGTTACCATTCCAAAGCTTACTAAATTCCCTACAAATCGTGGAATGTTACCATTCCAAAGCTTACTAAATTCCCTACAAATCGTGGAATGTTACCATTCCAAAGCTTACTAAATTCCCTACAAATCGTGGAATGTTACCATTCCAAAGCTTACTAAATTCCCTACAAATCGTGGAATGTTACCATTCCAAAGCTTACTAAATTCCCTACAAATCGTGGAATGTTACCATTCCAAAGCTTACTAAATTCCCTACAAATCGTGGAATGTTACCATTCCAAAGCTTACTAAATTCCCTACAAATCGTGGAATGTTACCATTCCAAAGCTTACTAAATTCCCTACAAATCGTGGAATGTTACCATTCCAAAGCTTACTAAATTCCCTACGAATCGTGGAATGTTACCATTCCAAAGCTTACTAAATTCCCTACAAATCGTGGAATGTTACCATTCCAAAGCTTACTAAATTCCCTACAAATCGTGGAATGTTACCATTCCAAAGCTTACTAAATTCCCTACAAATCGTGGAATGTTACCATTCCAAAGCTTACTAAATTCCCTACAAATCGTAGAATGTTACCATTCCAAAGCTTACTAAATTCCCTACAAATCGTGGAATGTTACCATTCCAAAGCTTACTAAATTCCCTACAAATCGTGGAATGTTACCATTCCAAAGCTTACTAAATTCCCTACAAATCGTGGAATGTTACCATTCCAAAGCTTACTAAATTCCCTACGAATCGTGGAATGTTACCATTCCAAAGCTTACTAAATTCCCTACAAATCGTGGAATGTTACCATTCCAAAGCTTACTAAATTCCCTACAAATCGTGGAATGTTACCATTCCAAAGCTTACTAAATTCCCTGCAAATCGTGGAATGTTACCATTCCAAAGCTTACTAAATTCCCTACAAATCGTGGAATGTTACCATTCCAAAGCTTACTAAATTCCCTACAAATCGTGGAATGTTACCATTCCAAAGCTTACTAAATTCCCTACAAATCGTGGAATGTTACCATTCCAAAGCTTACTAAATTCCCTACAAATCGTGGAATGTTACCATTCCAAAGCTTACTAAATTCCCTACAAATCGTGGAATGTTACCATTCCAAAGCTTACTAAATTCCCTACAAATCGTGGAATGTTACCATTCCAAAGCTTACTAAATTCCCTACAAATCGTGGAATGTTACCATTCCAAAGCTTACTAAATTCCCTACAAATCGTGGAATGTTACCATTCCAAAGCTTACTAAATTCCCTACAAATCGTAGAATGTTACCATTCCAAAGCTTACTAAATTCCCTACAAATCGTGGAATGTTACCATTCCAAAGCTTACTAAATTCCCTACAAATCGTGGAATGTTACCATTCCAAAGCTTACTAAATTCCCTACAAATCGTGGAATGTTACCATTCCAAAGCTTACTAAATTCCCTACAAATCGTGGAATGTTACCATTCCAAAGCTTACTAAATTCCCTACAAATCGTGGAATGTTACCATTCCAAAGCTTACTAAATTCCCTACAAATCGTGGAATGTTACCATTCCAAAGCTTACTAAATTCCCTACAAATCGTGGAATGTTACCATTCCAAAGCTTACTAAATTCCCTACAAATCGTGGAATGTTACCATTCCAAAGCTTACTAAATTCCCTACGAATCGTGGAATGTTACCATTCCAAAGCTTACTAAATTCCCTACGAATCGTGGAATGTTACCATTCCAAAGCTTACTAAATTCCCTACAAATCCTGGAATGTTACCATTCCAAAGCTTACTAAATTCCCTACAAATCGTGGAATGTTACCATTCCAAAGCTTACTAAATTCCCTACAAATCCTGGAATGTTACCATTCCAAAGCTTACTAAATTCCCTACAAATCCTGGAATGTTACCATTCCAAAGCTTACTAAATTCCCTACAAATCGTGGAATGTTACCATTCCAAAGCTTACTAAATTCCCTACAAATCGTGGAATGTTACCATTCCAAAGCTTACTAAATTCCCTACAAAATTGTTAGTTTTGTTATTTTGAAAGGTTTTTATCTCTGTTTACCTAACGTTTTACTTGGTAGACTTTATTTTTATTCTTTATTAGACAGCAATTTTTTTTTTAGTTTAGTAATATTTGTATTACTTTTATTAAATATTAAGTCCTGATACCGTCCTTCGGTAAACACCATAAGCTGGTTCCTTCCTAATTGAAGGCGAGAGGAACCGCACTCATGAAGTCCTGATACCGTCCTTCCGTAAACACCATAAGCTGGTTCCTTCCTAATTGAAGGCGAGAGGAACCGCACTCATGAAGTCCTGATACCGTCCTTCCGTAAACACCATAAGCTGGTTCCTTCCTAATTGAAGGCGAGAGGAAGCGCACTCATGAAGTACTGATACCGTCCTTCCGTAAACACCATAAGCTGGTTCCTTCCTAATTGAAGGCGAGAGGAACCGCACTCATGAAGTCCTGATACCGTCCTTCCGTAAACACCATAAGCTGGTTCCTTCCTAATTCAAGGCGAGAGGAAGCGCACTCATGAAGTACTGATACCGTCCTTCGGTAAACACCATAAGCTGGTTCCTTCCAAATTGAAGGCGAGAGGAAGCGCACTCATGAAGTCCTGATACCGTCCTTCGGTAAACACCTTAAGCTGGTTCCTTCCTAATTCAAGGCGAGAGGAACCGCACTCATGAAGTCCTGATACCGTCCTTCGGTAAACACCATAAGCTGGTTCTTTCCTAATTGAAGGCGAGAGGAACCGCACTCATGAAGTCCTGATACCGTCCTTCGGTAAACACCTTAAGCTGGTTCCTTCCAAATTGAAGGCGAGAGGAAGCGCACTCATGAAGTCCTGATACCGTCCTTCGGTAGACACCTTAAGCTGGTTCCTTCCTAATTCAAGGCGAGAGGAACCGCACTCATGAAGTCCTGATACCGTCCTTCGGTAAACACCATAAGCTGGTTCTTTCCTAATTGAAGGCGAGAGGAACCGCACTCATGAAGTCCTGATACCGTCCTTCGGTAAACACCATAAGCTGGTTCCTTCCTAATTGAAGGCGAGAGGAACCGCACTCATGAAGTCCTGATACCGTCCTTCGGTAAACACCTTAAGCTGGTTCTTTCCTAATTGAAGGCGAGAGGAACCGCACTCATGAAGTCCTGATACCGTCCTTCGGTAAACACCTTAAGCTGGTTCTTTCCTAATTGAAGGCGAGAGGAACCGCACTCATGAAGTCCTGATACCGTCCTTCGGTAAACACCTTAAGCTGGTTCCTTCCCAATTCAAGGCGAGAGGAACCGCACTCATGAAGTCCTGATACCGTCCTTCGGTAAACACCTTGTTTAAGGTTACAAAAAGTGGTTATTGGAATGTGCAATTTCGTACAAAATTAGTTATTACATAAATTTGTATAGGTCAACCTCGAAGAGAGAAAACGGTTTTGAATTCAGGACCTTGGAAGATTAAGGACGAACCAGGAATTGCAGATGTTGGGAAATCCATGTCGATGTTCCAGAAGTGCTTGAGGATAGGAAAGGCCAATGTTTCATCTCAAGAATACTGATTCATAAACTTGATTGAAAACGTATGTAATTGAAATTCAATGTTCTAATTATAATTTATGCGGGTGCTTTATGACTAACAAAATGCTAGGAGGGGAGTTTCAGACCCTGGAATCGCCCTTGAAATAGAATGATGAATGTATCATGATGGTGCTATTCACTTGAAACTGTGAGAGAACTAAAGGCGAATCAGAGGAACAAGGCGAAGCGTCGTGTTGTCTACATATGCTAGGAGGGGAGTTTCAGACCCTGGATTCGCCCTTGAAATAGAATGATGAATGTATCATGATGGTGCTATTCACTTGAAACTGTGAGAGAACTAAAGGCGAATCAGAGGAACAAGGCGAAGCGTCGTGTTGTCTACATATGCTAGGAGGGGAGTTTCAGACCCTGGAATCGCCCTTGAAATAGAATGATGAATGTATCATGATGGTGCTATTCACTTGAAACTGTGAGAGAACTAAAGGCGAATCAGAGGAACAAGGCGAAGCGTCGTGTTGTCTACATATGCTAGGAGGGGAGTTTCAGACCCGGGATTCGCCCTTGAAATAGAATGATGAATGTATCATGATGGTGCTATTCACTTGAAACTGTGAGAGAACTAAAGGCGAATCAGAGGAACAAGGCGAAGCGTCGTGTTGTCTACATATGCTAGGAGGGGAGTTTCAGACCCGGGATTCGCCCTTGAAATAGAATGATGAATGTATCATGATGGTGCTATTCACTTGAAACTGTGAGAGAACTAAAGGCGAATCAGAGGAACAAGGCGAAGCGTCGTGTTGTCTACATATGCTAGGAGGGGAGTTTCAGACCCGGGATTCGCCCTTGAAATAGAATGATGAATGTATCATGATGGTGCTATTCACTTGAAACTGTGAGAGAACTAAAGGCGAATCAGAGGAACAAGGCGAAGCGTCGTGTTGTCTACATATGCTAGGAGGGGAGTTTCAGACCCTGGATTCGCCCTTGAAATAGAATGATGAATGTATCATGATGGTGTTATTCACTTGAAACTGTGAGAGAACTAAAGGCAAACCAGAGGAACAAGGCGAAGCGTCGTGTTGTCTACATATGCTAGGAGGGGAGTTTCAGACCCGGGATTCGCCCTTGAAATAGAATGATGAATGTATCATGATGGTGTTATTCACTTGAAACTGTGAGAGAACTAAAGGCGAATCAGAGGAACAAGGCGAAGCGTCGTGTTGTCTACATATGCTAGGAGGGGAGTTTCAGACCCGGGATTCGCCCTTGAAATAGAATGATGAATGTATCATGATGGTGCTATTCACTTGAAACTGTGAGAGAACTAAAGGCGAATCAGAGGAACAAGGCGAAGCGTCGTGTTGTCTACATATGCTAGGAGGGGAGTTTCAGACCCTGGATTCGCCCTTGAAATAGAATGATGAATGTATCATGATGGTGCTATTCACTTGAAACTGTGAGAGAACTAAAGGCGAATCAGAGGAACAAGGCGAAGCGTCGTGTTGTCTACATATGCTAGGAGGGGAGTTTCAGACCCTGGATTCGCCCTTGAAATAGAATGATGAATGTATCATGATGGTGTTATTCACTTGAAACTGTGAGAGAACTAAAGGCAAACCAGAGGAACAAGGCGAAGCGTCGTGTTGTCTACATATGCTAGGAGGGGAGTTTCAGACCCGGGATTCGCCCTTGAAATAGAATGATGAATGTATCATGATGGTGTTATTCACTTGAAACTGTGAGAGAACTAAAGGCGAATCAGAGGAACAAGGCGAAGCGTCGTGTTGTCTACATATGCTAGGAGGGGAGTTTCAGACCCTGGATTCGCCCTTGAAATAGAATGATGAATGTATCATGATGGTGCTATTCACTTGAAACTGTGAGAGAACTAAAGGCGAATCAGAGGA
The DNA here is from genome assembly GCA_946811695.1 of Gonocerus acuteangulatus. Classification (NCBI taxonomy): domain Eukaryota; kingdom Metazoa; phylum Arthropoda; class Insecta; order Hemiptera; family Coreidae; genus Gonocerus; species Gonocerus acuteangulatus. The sequence continues at coordinate 94,205,247 of OX328128.1, read as the reverse complement.
ACAAGGCGAAGCGTCGTGTTGTCTACATATGCTAGGAGGGGAGTTTCAGACCCGGGATTCGCCCTTGAAATAGAATGATGAATGTATCATGATGGTGCTATTCACTTGAAACTGTGAGAGAACTAAAGGCGAATCAGAGGAACAAGGCGAAGCGTCGTGTTGTCTACATATGCTAGGAGGGGAGTTTCAGACCCGGGATTCGCCCTTGAAATAGAATGATGAATGTATCATGATGGTGCTATTCACTTGAAACTGTGAGAGAACTAAAGGCGAATCAGAGGAACAAGGCGAAGCGTCGTGTTGTCTACATATGCTAGGAGGGGAGTTTCAGACCCGGGATTCGCCCTTGAAATAGAATGATGAATGTATCATGATGGTGCTATTCACTTGAAACTGTGAGAGAACTAAAGGCGAATCAGAGGAACAAGGCGAAGCGTCGTGTTGTCTACATATGCTAGGAGGGGAGTTTCAGACCCTGGATTCGCCCTTGAAATAGAATGATGAATGTATCATGATGGTGCTATTCACTTGAAACTGTGAGAGAACTAAAGGCGAATCAGAGGAACAAGGCGAAGCGTCGTGTTGTCTACATATGCTAGGAGGGGAGTTTCAGACCCGGGATTCGCCCTTGAAATAGAATGATGAATGTATCATGATGGTGTTATTCACTTGAAACTGTGAGAGAACTAAAGGCGAATCAGAGGAACAAGGCGAAGCGTCGTGTTGTCTACATATGCTAGGAGGGGAGTTTCAGACCCGGGATTCGCCCTTGAAATAGAATGATGAATGTATCATGATGGTGCTATTCACTTGAAACTGTGAGAGAACTAAAGGCGAATCAGAGGAACAAGGCGAAGCGTCGTGTTGTCTACATATGCTAGGAGGGGAGTTTCAGACCCGGGATTCGCCCTTGAAATAGAATGATGAATGTATCATGATGGTGTTATTCACTTGAAACTGTGAGAGAACTAAAGGCGAATCAGAGGAACAAGGCGAAGCGTCGTGTTGTCTACATATGCTAGGAGGGGAGTTTCAGACCCGGGATTCGCCCTTGAAATAGAATGATGAATGTATCATGATGGTGCTATTCACTTGAAACTGTGAGAGAACTAAAGGCGAATCAGAGGAACAAGGCGAAGCGTCGTGTTGTCTACATATTTTTGAATCAGAAAATAAAATTAAAAATAAAAGTCTATTTTTCTGATTCACCCACTTTTCCAAGTTGCACTTAAAATGTATGATTGGCTGTGGAGAATAAACTCCCAGATCGTAGGATTACTTTGATGTAGAAATATACAAAGCCACTAAGATGCTGGAGTTGTTGGGTCTCGGCTTTTGGATTCCTGTAAGTTGTGTAAAAGTCAGAAGATGCGTTTGAATGTTGCAATGATATTTCTAGAAAGGCAGCTGAAACTGGTATTCATTACCTTGTAATATCTACAATTATCCTCGGTAAATACTCACATTACATCCACAACAAACCTACGAGGATGGGACATGACATCAATACTTGTAGGCTTCTAGTGGAAATCAACAAAAGTAAAAATATATAAATATTTGGTAAAAATGAAGTTCCACGCCTCCAAAACCGATTTCTTTCAAATTTTGTACAATAACGTATTTTGATGCACTAAACACGAATGGGTTAAAAGAAACCTTCGCATTTAACTACGAAAGAAGTAATAAGCACTAAAGTTCACTGTTATGCGGGTTATGAGAGCTAATGTTAATAACTAAATTTGTGGCGACTTTAAGGCATACATGATATGCGTTTCCGCTCGCTACGCTCGCTTGAGAAGATAACAAAACCCCAGTCAATCCAATTCGCTAAAATTAATAGAATTCTAATAGAATATAATATTAAGCACTAAAGTTCACTGTTAGGAAGGTTATAAAACTAGGCGTCAACAGCGTATTTGTAAACACGCGCATGCGCAGATATGTAACATTGGGAAACAGAGAACTCTCATTTGAAATGTTCAGAAACCATTTATTCAAAAATATTGTTAATTTTAAGGGCATCCTCACCCGTCGTCATCTGTCGCTTAAGGGCATACATGCTATGCGTTTCTGCTCGCTCAAGAAGATAACCAAACGCCAGTCAATCCAACTCGCTAAAATTAATACAATTCTTTTAATTATCCTATTAACTTTAGTGCTTAATAACTTCTTTCCTAGTTAAATGCGAAGGTTTTTTTTAACGCTTTCGTGTTTAGTGCATCAAAATACGTTGTTGTACAAAATTTGAAAGAAATCGGTTTTGAGGGCGTGAAAACTTCATTTTTGCCAAATATTTTTATATATGTTACATGCGCAGTTCCTGCGAGTCAGACTTTTTTGTCTGACTCGCAGGAACTGCATCATCTCAATGGGTGTCCATGACGGTCTTACCCCGGAATTAACTTGAAGAAATAGTCATTGTACTGACTAGTTTTTGAATAATAACAGATATATATATATATATATATATATATATATATATATATATATATATATATATATATATATATATAAATCACGTCTCTGTCTGTTTTTCTGTCTGTTTGTTCCTTATACAAATATACACCGTTTGACCGATTTTGACCAAACTTGGCACACAGGTAGGTCTTGATACGGGAAATCTCCTAGGCTAGGTAAAAAAAAATCGACCAGCTGTCTGTCTGTATGTTTGTGCCTTATACAAATCCAAATTCGGTACCGTCTCCACACCGTTCGTCCGATTTTGACTAAACTCGGTAAACATGTAGATCTTAATCTGGGGAGTGTCGTAGGCTAAGTCAAAAACTTCCACCAGCTGTCTGTCTGTATGTTTGTCCCTTATACAAATCCACACCGTTCGTCCGATTTTGACTAAACTCGGTACACATGTAGATCTTAATCTGGGAGTGTCGTAGGCTATGTCAAAAACGTCTACCAGCTGTCTGTCTGTATGTTTGTTCCCTATAAAAATCCACAGTGTTCGACCGATTTTGACTATACTCGGTACACATATAGATCTTAATCTGGGGATTGTCGTAGGCTAAGTAAAAAATGTCTTATAGCTGTCTGTCTGTATGTTTGTCCCGTATACAAATCCACACCGTTCTTCCGATTTTGACTAAACTCGGTACACAGGTATATCCTAATCTGGATAGTGCCGTAAGCTAGGTCAAAAACCTCTACCAGCTGTCTGTCTGTACGTTTGTTCTTTATACAAACCCACACCGTTTCACAGATTGTGATCAAACTGGGCACACAGGTTGGTCTTGATCAGGGGATTGTCATAGGCCAGGTCAAAAACGTCAACCAGCTGTTTTCTGTATGTTTTTTTTTTATTATTAAAAATCCACACCGTAAGACCGATTTTTACCAAACTTGGCATACATGTATGTCTTGATACGAGGGGTGCTATATGTTATGTCAAAGTCGTCTAGGACCCACAGTTGGGAGGTCACGGGTTCGAAACAGTTACAGATTCGTGTTATTAGATTTTAATTTTTTTTTTTTTTTTTTTTTTTTTTTTTTTTTTTTTTTTTTACGGCGCATCTACATCTAGGTCTATTATATTTTAATAATACTTATTTGGTTTCTAATTTATTTAGGCTTTTCTAGATGCAGAAAGTAGGTGTAGCAAGGCACGCTGGGTAACAGCTAGTACAATTATATTATGGACTAAAAACGAATTATCCATCAATAATCGTCTGATTCAATACTGCTACATCCTTCAGCATTTTCTTCCGACGAGTCAGTATCGTCAGCCTCATTTTCTAATGACAGTTCTTGAAGTGGATCATGTGGTAAACTACACTTCAATAGGCTAATTACATATACATCGGTTTGTTGCTTTTTAAAACAAACCTTTCCGAAAACTGGCGACAATCGGATCCGATGAAAGTAACAGCATCAATAGAAGATTGCGGCCTCTGAAGAAAGAAGATTGCGGCCTCTGAAGAAAATGTTCTTGTGTTGTGAACTCTAAATTTACAGGAATATTTGCTACGGCCTAGAGTTGGTAAAACACTTCTCCTAACGACTTGTTGACTGTCCTGTCACCTGTGATATAAACTAAAACACCTTCCCTTCCAGCCACCCGGAAAAGTCCTGAAACACTTCTCCTAACGACTTGTTGACTGTCCTGTCACCTGTGATACAAACTAAAACACCTTCCCTTCCAGCCACCCGGAAAAGTCCTGAAACACTTCTCCTAACGACTTATTGACTGTCCTGTCACCTGTGATATAAACTAAAACACCTTCCCTTCCAGCCACCCGGAAAAGTCCTGAAACACTTCTCCTAACGACTTGTTGACTGTCCTGTCACCTGTGATATAAACTAAAACACCTTGCCTTCCAGCCACCCGGAAAAGTCCTGAAAACAATTCAGCTCTCCGATGACATTTTCCCCTTGTCGGTGATTTTTCTCAAATAATCTTTTATGGCGTCTTCAATTATTCTTATGTTTAAAATGTTATCTTCATCGTTATTTCCTAGTTTTAAAATGCAGATTAAGAAGCATTCAACCTTACCTTTTGATCCATGCTTCCACCATTCAGATACAAATTCTGTTCGTGGAATGATAAGAACAAAACCTGAAATTCATCCTGAATTAGTAAATATTCCTCAAAACGCAAAAAAATCGCAAAAAAAAAACAAAAACAAAACTGTGTGAATATGAAAAGTACACGATTAGACTCAAATAATGCTGAAAGAATTAGCATGGCACTCCTTAGCCCTTTGCAAGTAATCCTCCATTGAAGTATGGAAATGTTGTACATTATGATATGATTTGTTCTAGGTAGAACTATATCCATACAGCACCCCGAATAGTGAAATATTAGCACTTACTTATCCCTGTAGTGTCCAAGTAACATGAAATTTAAGTAACCAAGTATAGTTTCTGTTCAAAGAACGGCAAAGTAATTACAAGAACAGGACTGCAATAAATACTGGGAGAAATATTCCCTTTCTTACAACCCGATTAATAATCCCTTCCCTCGCCCTTTGGCGATTCAAAAAAAGTAAATATTTACATTTCCCTTATTCAAACTAAAAAATATTTTATATGAATTCTGTCCACCTAAAAGGAGGTTTTCGCCCACTGTGCTTCGTATGGGTATTTAAAACACACACACACACACACACATGTATATATATATATATATATATATATATATATATATATATATATTTAAAAAACACAGCGTGTATAGATGCCTGATAGGATAGTGACTTGGGGCAGCATTTCTGGATATATGTTTTGGTTTATTTTGGATTATAAACACTGTCATATGAATGTTTTAAAAAATCTAGTTTACAGTAATGCTTCTCTATACACGACATTAGACGTATAGCTATCGGGGATGAAGCATACAGGCTGCTAGGATTGCTAACACCTGACAGAGTCACTAAGCTGACCCCTTAGGGATTGTTAAACCCTAGTGTGTATAGAGGTATAGCCATCGGGGATGAAGCACACAGGCTGCTAGGATTGCTAACACCTGACAGAGCGACTAAGCTGACCCCTTAGGGATTGTTAAACCCTAGTGTGTATAGAGGTATAGCCATCGGGGATCAAGCATACAGGCTGCAAGGATTGCTAAAACCTGACAGAGCCACTAAGCTGACCCCTTAGGGATTGTTAAACCCTAGTGTGTATAGAGGTATAGCCATCGGGGAGGAAGCATACAGGCTGCTAGGATTGCTGACACCTGACAGAGCGACTAAGCTGACCCCTTAGGGATTGTTAAATCCTAGTGTGTATAGAGGTATAGCCATCGGGGATCAAGGATACAGGCTGCTAGGATTGCTAACACCTGACAGAGCCACTAAGCTGACCCCTTAGGGATTGCTAAACCCTAGTGTATATAGAGGTATAGCCATCGGGGGTCAAGGATACAGCCTGCTAGGATTACTAACACCTGACAGAGCCACTAAGCTGACCCCTTAGGGATTGGTAAACCCTAGTGTGCATAGAGGTATAACCATCGGGGATGAAGCATACAGGCTGCTAGGATTGCTAACACCTGACAGAGCCACTAAGCTGACTCCTTAGGGATTGTTAAACCCTAGTGTGTATAGAGGTATAGCCATCGGGGATCAAGGATACAGGCTGCTAAGATTGCTAACACCTGACAGAGCCACTAAGCTGACCCCTTAGGGATTGTTAAACCCTAGTGTGTATAGAGGTATAGCCATCGGGGGTCAAGGATACAGCCTGCTAGGATTGCTAACACCTGACAGAGCCACTAAGCTGACTCCTTAGGGATTGTTAAACCCTAGTGTGTATAGAGGTATAGCCATCGGGGATGAAGCATACAGGCTGCTAGGATTGCTGACACCTGGCAGAGCCACTAAGGTAACCCCTTAGGGATTGTTAAACCCTAGTGTGTATAGAGGTATAGCCATCGGGGATGAAGCATACAGGCTGCTAGGATTGCTAACACCTGACAGAGCCACTAAGCTGACTCCTTAGGGATTGTTAAACCCCAGTGTGTATAGAGGTATAGCCATCGGGGATCAAGGATACAGGCTGCTAAGATTGCTAACACCTGACAGAGCCACTAAGCTGACCCCTTAGGGATTGTTAAACCCTAGTGTGTATAGAGGTATAGCCATCGGGGGTCAAGGATACAGCCTGCTAGGATTGCTGACACCTGACAGACCCACTAAGCTGACCCCTTAGGGATTGTTAAACCCTAGTGTGTATAGAGGTATAGCCATCGAGGATCAAGCATACAGGCTGCTAGGATTGCTAACACCTGGCAGAGCCACTAAGGTAACCCCTTAGGGATTGTTAAACCCTAGTGTGTATAGAGGTATAGCCATCGAGGATGAAGTATACAGGCTGCTAGGATTGCTAACACCTGACAGAGCCACTAAGCTGACTCCTTAGGGATTTTTAAACCCTAGTGTGTATAGAGGTATAGCCATCGGGGATGAAGCATAAAGGCTGCTAGGATTGCTAACACCTGACAGAGCCACTAAGCTGACTCCTTAGGGATTGTTAAACCCTAGTGTGTATAGAGGTATAGCCATCGGGGATGAAGCATACAGGCTGCTAGGATTGCTAACACCTGAAACAGCCACTAAGCTGACCCCTTAGGGATTGTTAAATCCTAGTGTGTATAGAGGTATAGCCATTGGGGATGAAGCATACAGGCTCCTAGGATTGCTAACACCTGAAACAGCCACTAAGCTGACCCCTTTGGGATTGTTAAATCCTAGTGTGTATAGAGGTATAGCCATCGGGGGTCAAGGATACAGGCTGCTAGGATTGCTGACACCTGACAGAGCCACTAAGCTGACCCCTTAGGGATTGTTAAACCCTAGTGTGTATAGAGGTATAGCCATCGGGGATCAAGCATACAGGCTGCTAGGATTGCTAACACCTGACAGACCCACTAAGCTGACCCCTTAGGGATTGTTAAACCCTAGTGTGTATAGAGGTATAGCCATCGGGGATCAAGCATACAGGCTGCTAGGATTGCTAACACCTGACAGACCCACTAAGCTGACCCCTTAGGGATTGTTAAACCCTAGTGTGTATAGAGGTATAGCTATCGGGGATGAAGCATACAGGCTGCTAGGATGGCTAACACCTGACAGAGCCACTAAGCTGACCCCTTGGGGATTGGTAAATCCTAGTGTGTATAGAGTCTGACAGACTGCAGATATACAGACCAACATTCTATAAATCATTGGTTTGGGTACTATTGCGTTGATAAAGGCCCCTAATAGTATTTTTCCCTGATGTCTTCCATGTACAGACAGCGATCCGTTAGAAATTTATTATGTGTATACATAAGGAGCAAATTATTCAGGAATGCAGACTACACTAATAGGTTTTTCTGGAATGTATTTTCATAGATATATCGATATAAATGGAGTATTGTTACATCGCTGATCCTGCGGGAAGGAGTGTAGTCATTGATAAGTTGTCTTTTCCCTAAGACGACCGTCGAGAAAGCCCTAGGTCGGCCGTAAAATCGATTCGGCTTTTTCCCGTCGGATTGGCCTTGTTCGAGAGCGAGAGAAAGTTTGCGCGGGAAACGGATGCCGCGTGGCCTTAAACCACGGAAGAAGGTCAGCTGGAACGGTCTTCTAGTCGCAGCGAGTTTCGTCGGCTTGCGTCGGGCTTCATCGATCTAATCATACGCTGTAAATATTCTGCCTTTTATTGCCTTCATAACGTCATACTTTACGTTTTTCATATATTGATAAGTAATCAAAATATAATGTTTCTTGACATCGGGGCACTCTGGACCAGTGTCAACAAACAGATAATGGAATCTGCTGGTTAATGAACTAGATATTTAAAATCAAACGATTTTTTTCTTATCCCTTTAGTACGTTCTTGTCCGGCATCGTGGCATTTGCGTCCGAGAGATGTGTTGTGCGGGCCCAGCGTCGTGGCGTGTTCGACAGCAGATAGCTTGCCTTTCTTTCTATCCCCACTACTCCGTTCCTTGTTTTAAACCCTTCGTATTTGGTTTGGGACCTCATTACGTTATTCCCGGTTAGGTTTGGGACCTCATTACGTTATTCCCGGTTAGGTTTGGGACCTCATTACGTTATTCCCGGTTAGGTTTGGGACCTCATTACGTTATTCCCGGTTAGGTTTGGGACCTCATTACGTTATTCCCGGTTAGGTTTAGGACCTCATTACGTTATTCCCGGTTAGGTTTGGGACCTCATTACGTTATTCCCGGTTAGGTTTGGGACCTCATTACGTTATTCCCGGTTAGGTTTAGGACCTCATTACGTTATTCCCGGTTAGGTTTGGGACCTCATTACGTTATTCCCGGTTAGGTTTGGGACCTCATTACGTTATTCCCGGTTAGGTTTGGGAACTCATTACGTTATTCCCGGTTAGGTTTGGGACCTCTTTACGTTATTCCCGGTTAGGTTTGGGAACTCATTACGTTATTCCCGGTTAGTTTTGCGGGTCTGTATCGTATCATACTGAATCCGCCCGATAAATTCCTTTAGCGGACCCGCTGTCGTGGCGTATTTGATACTTAACTACATTCTAATTAATCCACTAGAAGTACTTCATCACTAGAAGTTCATCATTTTATAATTTTGTTGGCTTATTTATTATTTTTTTATGTATGCCGAAATAACTATAATAAAGGAAGTGTTTTCAAAAGCCATGTCCTGAAATAACTACAGTAAAGGAAGTGTTTTCAAAAGCCATGTCCTGAAATAACTACAGTAAAGGAAGTGTTTTCAAAAGCCATGTCCTGAAATAACTACAGTAAAGGAAGTGTTTTCAAAAGCCATGTCCTGAAATAACTATAGTAAAGGAAGTGTTTTCAAAAGCCATGTCCTGAAATAACTACAGTAAAGGAAGTGTTTTCAAAAGCCATGTCCTGAAATAACTACAGTAAAGGAAGTGTTTTCAAAAGCCATGTCCTGAAATAACTACAGTAAAGGAAGTGTTTTCAAAAGCCATGTCCTGAAATAACTACAGTAAAGGAAGTGTTTTCAAAAGCCATGTCCTGAAATAACTATAGTAAAGAAAGTGTTTTCAAACGCCATGTCCTGAAATAACTATAGTAAAGGAAGTGTTTTCAAAAGCCATGTCCTGAAAGTGTTACCTTTTTAAAGATCCTTTCCCCCCTTCCTACTGAGATTAAGGAACCGATCATACCACTAGAGAGATCTCCTTCTACAGACCCCCCCTTCCCCCCCTAAGATCATACCAGTAGGGAGACATGCATTTGCAGACCCCCCTTCCCCCCTTCCTACTGAGATTAAGGAACCGATCATACCACTAGAGAGATCTCCTTCTACAGACCCCCCCTCCCCCCCCCCCCTAAGATCATACCAGTAGGGAGACATGCATTTGCAGACCCCCCTTCCCCCCTTCCTACTGAGATTAAGGAACCGATCATACCACTAGAGAGATCTCCTTCTACAGACCCCCCCTTCCCCCCCCCCCCCCCCTAAGATCATACCAGTAGGGAGACATGCATTTGCAGACCCCCCTTCCCCCCTTCCTACTGAGATTAAGGAACCGATCATACCACTAGAGAGATCTCCTTCTACAGACCCCCCCTTCCCCCCCCCCTAAGATCATACCAGTAGGGAGACATGCATTTGCAGACCCCCCTTCCCCCCTTCCTACTGAGATTAAGGAACCGATCATACCACTAGAGAGATCTCCTTCTACAGACCCCCCCCCCTTCCCCCCCCCTAAGATCATACCAGTAGGGAGACATGCATTTGCAGACCCCCCTTCCCCCCGTAAGATTGTGGAGTTGTTGGACTAGATTTGAAAATCCCTGTTCCTCTAGATTTATGCTGGTTGCGAGAAGGAGCGTGTAGGAATTCTATTAAAAGGACTTGGAGGTTGTTCACCTCCTCATTTGAATAAGGAATCGGGTAGCTACGAATCCTCAAATCCTCAACCTAATACCGTTATATCCTCAATAGATTATATTTAGAATAATATGATATGTTAATAGTAGAGGCTTTCCGGTAGCAATGATGAAAACCACGGAGCTCCTTAACACTTTCAGCACCGATGGCTTCCAACAAAACTTCCATCAGGGCCCAAGTCTTCCTTTTGTATAGTTATTTCGGCAAACATATAAAACAAATGAATAAGCGAAGAAACTTTTGAAATTATGAACTTTTAGTAGATGAATTACAATTTAGTGAAGGGTCGAATACACCAAGACAGCGGGTCCGCTGAAGGACTCGTTCTGACGGATTCAGTATGATATGATGCTAGACCCGCAAACCTGACCGGGAATAACGTAATGAGGTCCCAAACCTAACCGGGAATAACGTAATGAGGTCCCAAACCTAACCGGGTATAACGTAATGAGGTCCCAAACCAAATACGAAGGATATAGGGCAAGGTTTCACTTGGACCTCCGTAGATCTATTGTGCCTTGCGCCGGTTGTTCAGTCCGTTTCAACCTTGCAGTTCCTTCCATGAACCTTCACCACCTTGGTACGGCTTCAGCTAGCTCCAGAAGTCCGTTTCAATCTTGCAGTTCCTTCCATGAACCTTCACCACCTTGGTACGGCTTCAGCTAGCTCCAGAAGTCCGTTTCAAGCTTGCAGTTCCTTCCATGAACCTTCACTCCCTTGGTACGGCTTCAGCTAGCTCCAGAAGTCCGTTTCAATCTTGCAGTTCCTTCCATGAACCTTCACCTCCTTGGTACGGCTTCAGCTAGATAATACTTCACATTTGCAGACTATCTGCTGTGAGGTTTGTTCCTCTTGAAGGCACCAACTACAGGTAGGAACCTCCTTCCGGTGTTTCCATGTTCTGTGAGTAGTCATACAGTCCTTATCGTTGCTTTGCAATGTATTTCGAGTTTTAGCATAAATATGCTTTAGCGGTGACTGTACTGCAAAAACAACGTTACAAAAATGTGTCACAAATGTGTCCGCTGGCGTTCGCGCAGGCGCAATGGCTAAAAAGAAGACTGTATGTTATACAGTACATTACATAGGTTTGTCGGATGGAGCTAAAGCATATTTATGTTCCCGAATTTGAGCAGAAGGCTCTAAACGAAATAATTTTTTTATTATTATGATTCTGTACTGTTTGAGCTTCAGTTCGTCCTGACTTGATCGGGTCTAGCGGGCTTTCCTTTCCCCTTATCAAAGGAGGAAACACGCCAACTGACTGTGAAACGATATACAGAATAATAATTGCTGTAATCGAGATCCTGAAGATGTGCAGTCCATCGTAAACTTGCCGACTGAACACGGTAAACTGCCTGAGGTTCCATTTCTGAGGGCAGTTATCGTACCGCTGTGTAGTACAGTAAGAACTGCACGACACAATCTACTGACCTCGTAAAGAACGTAGAAACCGTACAAATGGACGACTATCGCTTTAGCCTAGGAAATCCCGTGAAGTTTATGAGTAAGACGTGACTGTACTAAAGCAGTCTTGTGGTGCAGTAAATGTGGTGCAGTAAATACCTGAGACTTGAATGCTCACCCTCATGGATACCGATATGGGTTACCATTGCGGAAATTGTCATATATTAGCAGCAAAAAACCATCTTTCAGAAAACTGCATCTTTGTGTTGCGCAAGGTTGTATGCTGAGTCCTTTCTTATTAGCACTTTTCGAACTATATACCTACACATACATCATGTTGAGGTCCTTATCAAAACATTATTTGTTCAACGAATTCCCGCAAAAATAAACCTTGCGCTTACGGTTTTATGATAGCCGTAACGTTTTTTTCAATTAAAAAATAATTAAATAAAAATGCAATGAAAACACTTTACGAAAAATGCTTACTACTTTAGAGTATCGTGGTCAAAATAGCGGATTAAAGGTTTTTTTTCACACTTTTGGCATTCATATGAATTTGGTTTCGTATCTAATAGAAGAAGCAATGCGAAAACATAGAATCGTTATGCACCGAGATGAGTAGTTTTGCAGTTATCGTCTTTCAATGTCTAAACTATATCGAAAACTGTTGGGAAAGTCTTTCGTAAACTTACAACAACCTTTCTCCTGCATTTTTCGGTAAGGCTAACTTAGTCAGGGAAATCTTTCCCGCAAATATTTAAAGTGTCTCGTCAATATGAACAGATTATGGTCCATGTTTTCCAAAATATTTTAATATTGTTATACCAGCGGGTTGAGTAAAATGAATGTTATCACGAAAACGAGAAACGTTTTTGTATCATTTGTTAAAGTTTATCTTACGAAAGTGGAGGACTCAAGGAAACTGAGTGAATAATGTCCTCTTACGATTGGCTACTGTCAGTTTTCCATACATTGTCACGCCTGAAATCTCTCTTTTCTTTCAAATGTCGTTGGACTAGAAGCTTAAATATTAATCGTTGCTATCCCAAACTTTCCAACCCGTGATAAGAACATTTGACACAATGCAAACTAACACAAAACTTACTACGATACTTTTATTATAGAATTTGACAATATCAAATGAACGAATTTAAAATTTCTTACTATGTTAAAATGTCTGATTAACTGAATGTGTATGTAATATTGTATATTTTGATGTATATGTAATAATTGTATTGATCGAATTAATAAAAGTAAAATATTGGGAAAGTAAATCGTGGAATTCTATGAATATCAAACTAAGGCAGAAAGTAGTAATAATTAAATGGAGGTGTCAATTAAAGAAGATTTAAAAGATATATTAATATATTTCAGATGGAGACAAATCCAGACAAATAATGTTTGATGTGAATGTCGGTGGGAGGTAGAAGAAATAATACAACCCTGGACCCAAAGATTATCGGACTATCACAAACATAGTAAATTCTAACGGGCCCATAAATAAATAATATATATATATATAATATAATAACTAAGCGGATTGTATGGAGATGATTGTTCTATTAAGGAATGATAAGTGTGTTTGCATCCGGTAAGAGGTTGTGTTAGCGGTAGTTTTGCGGTCTTGGTTTAATATACCTTGGGGCCTAACGGACATACTTCTATCACGGGACTGTAGATATTACCTTCGTAGGCATATTGTTCTTAGTCTTTCTGCTATCAGCTCCTGCTGCGTTTGGTGCCAAGTAAAGTTAGAATTTAAGGGCAAATACTACTGGGGGGGGGTAGAATTCTACTGGGGGAGAATACTAATGGGGGTGTGTGGAATACTACTGGGGGGGGGGGGGGGGGGGTAGAATACTACTACGCGGGGGGGAATACTACTGGGGGGGGGGGGTAGAATACTACTAGGGAGGGGGGAGAATACTACTAGGGGGGGGTAGAATACTACTAGGGGAGTGGAATACTACTAGGGGGTGGAATACTACTAGGGGGGGGTAGAATACTACTTCTTTTATGGGCTAAAACTCTTCCTTAACTAAACAAAAATGATATCCAATAGTGTTTATGAAAAAAATGTGAAAAAAAAAAATTTAAATTGACAAAAAATAGGATTTTCCGAATGAAGTCCCGATGCCGATTGAACGCGGTGCTGATTAGAAGATAATTTCTTGAGCGATCTTCGATTGGTCCCTTTCTAATTGATACGTATTTCTTTTTGTTCTCCTTTAATACATTTCAAAATTAAAACCCATTTTTTTTATCTTAAGAATAAGAAGAATATAAGAAAGTATGAACAATAATGTAATTATTTTTCCTGATAAACAAAAAAAATTAATATTTCAGAACATTAAACATTAAATTGGTTTTCCCAAACCTGTTTTTCAAATCGGGCGATACTCTGGCGTCATATATATATATATATATATATATATATATATATATATATATATATATATATAGAGAGAGAGAGAGAGAGAGAGACATAGAGAGTGAATGGGAAACACCTCGCTATAACTGGGTTCCTTCTTCTTGATAAAACGCTATTCCTGGATTGATTTAAAGGAAGAGTTGAAACATGAAAGGTCTCAGGAAGCAACCTTGAGGGACTCCTACATCCAATAGAATATCCATAACCTCCCTGCCTTTCTCTTCCCGGGGTTTCTGTGTCACCTCAGCTGTGGGTAGCTTTAGTAAGGGCTTAGAAAGCAGCGGCATTCATACCCAGTTTCTAAGTCACTTTCTGCCAGTCTCTGAGTCGGGCTTTTTACAACTTTCCGAAGGAACCTATTAGGCTGCTTTCATGAGGGAGTTTGTCAAACATTTCTTAGCATTTTCATGTCGTTTTCACTCATCGCTCAGCCTATTTTCGTAATGTATTTGTTAACATTACATCTGTATCCATGTTACCCATCTAGGTAATAAACCAGTATTCCTCTACCTCTAGTTCACGCTGTAGCTGTACCACACGCTTACTGTATAATGTTTTTCTGGTTTTGCATATTTGTTGTGAATACACACACACACAGTAGCTTCTTCCTAATCCGGCGTCGTCGGGACCGGGGTGCAGTCGGATTAGGAAAAACGCCTTATTACAGAATTCAGTTAGAATCTGTTACTTATGTATATGAAAAACCTTATTATTTGAGGATATAATAATATATATCGTTTTTAATATTGCATATTTAAAATTGTTCATATTATTAAAATTACTTTTAAAGCTTGCACTTCCCTCGATGAATCTTCGAATGAGACTCGTTAAAATCAGGCGTTCCAGCCCAGGTGCCTTACCAGAAACACAAGTTGCTAAAACGAAACTTATTTGTCTTCTTTGAGTTCCATTCAATGAAATACCACGAAACAAATCTTTAGTTAGCTAGGAAGGGAAGGTTTTCTAGTAAGCCTCGTACTGGTCTTAGGGATGGGCGACAGTCGATAGTTCAGCACTATCGATAGGCCGATACTAACGGTTAAAATATATCGATACTATCGATAGTTATTCGATAGTGTCATCCCATATTCCTTACATACCTGTCAAATGAAGAATTTAATGTTATTGTATTGAATTATCTATGACCTGCAGGATTAGGTATATTTATAAGATTACACAAAGGTTTAAAACAAAAGAAAATAATTCATTTAAATTTATAAAAAGCAGTTCCAAAGAAAAAACTATCAAGAGGCACAGAAAAGTACAATTATTTTAAACGGGTTTAGTTTTTCTCCTTGATCCAGATATTAGCAGAAAGGAAGACCAACATTTCCACTTTTCTTTGGCTCAGTCTGATCCGCTGCTCAGAAACTATGTTTCCAGCGGCTGAAAATACACGTTCTGAGGCTACAGACGAGCCTGGAACACAAAGGTATTTCCTGGCTACATTATGTAGTTGGTTGTATTCACCAGACGGTTCCTTTGCAGTATTTAATGTGAAGAAGGCTACAGACGAGACTGGAACACAAAGGTATTTCCTGGCTACATTATGTAGTTGGTTGTATTCACCAGACGGTTCCTTTGCAGTATTTAATTCACCAGACGTGTCATTATTTAATACCGCAGCCCTCCAGATGACGAGAACTTCAATTCTAGAAAAAAAAGTAAAAAATTATCGATAGTTCATGACTATCGCTAGCTACTATTGATAGTCGTGAACTATCGATATATCGATAGTAACTATCGACACTCATTCCTCTCGGAGACCGCAGGACTAGAGAGAGCGACGGAGAGAGATTTTTCGCACGGACCTTCCCATTTATTTTTCTACTCCATTTTCCCAAAAGTTATTGTGAGGACGGACACTTTTACTTGTCTAGAGTCTATCACGTCGAGGTGGAGTACGGCGGACTGCATAGGCACGTACCAAGAGGGCTGTCGATTCGGGACACAAAAGGCGCGTCTTTCATACGCATTATAGAAAAAGAAGAAAAAATATCTTTTAAAAAACTGGAAGATGTGTACAGCACCGAGAGCTGACGGTATTTAGGTCGGGGTGGCTTGCGGGAAACACCTGCGTGAGCTCAGCGAATTCCTATGCAAGTCAAGAAATACCGAACAGGTTTCTCAATTACTACACGCAGGAACAGCGTGACATTATTTATTTACGGAGCTTCACAACAGCAAGGCGATTTGCTCACATAAATGGTTAATAAAACAAAATGAATAAAAACAATATAACATTTATACAAAAAAAAAAAAAAAAAAAAAAAAAAATGATAAAACAAAGAAATAAAATAACGTTGGAATTCCGTTTATAACGATATCGGGTATAAGGACATGCCGGATTTAACGATGGAAACAGCAAGGAGTGTCTAGTTTCTAGTGGTCCGCTGTGTTAACTAGTCCGGAAATAACGATACCAGTCGTTGCGATGTCCTGCTTATAACACGAAACAAGTGTCTGCTGTAATTTTGGGTGTGAAGAACAGCTGGATTATCCTTTGCCGTTCAAAACAAAATAAACATAATCCCAGCAGTTTGAGACAATCTCGTGAAGTGATCGGTGCTTGACCAAACACTAGTTAAACAGCTGTTGTATTGCAGTCAATGAACTGAAACAGTTATAAAGATTAAACTTAGGATACGTCATAGTGACGTCACAAAGCACGTGTACTAACTAAGTGTTCAAAATGGCGTTGTAATATGTGATTAAAGAGGATTTTTTTTTTATAGTTTATACTTTAATATGATCATCTTATTTATTTCCTTGAAGAATTATGGGAAATACGATTTGAACATTCATAAGCCTGAGGATAACTACCTTGCCTTCAGAAATCCAGATGTAGAAAACCATTGGTGAGTACCAGAAAGTTCATCTTTAAATCACTAAATTCTTCAAAATGAAGAGCCAAAAGCCATATTTTCCATTCTGCAGAAAATCCACACTATTTAAAGAACACGTTTACACATTTTTTAAACTTACTAATGTAAAATTTCACTTTTGAAACACTAAACATTCACAGAGGACAGAAATCGACATGCTTTCTGCTTGTAACCTTGATAACCTCCTTCAGCAAGGAGTGTCTAGTTTCTAGTGGTCCGCTGTGTTAACTAGTCCGGAAATAACGATACCAGTCGTTGCGATGTCCTGCTTATAACACGAAACAAGTGTCTGCTGTAATTTTGGGTTTGAAGAACAGCTGGATGTCACGTACATCTCCTATGGACTTTGGGTGTGAAGAACAGCTGGATGTCACGTACATCTCCTATGGACTTTTGGTGTGAAGAACAGCTGGATGTCACGTACATCTCCTATGGACTTTGGGTGTGAAGAACAGCTGGATGTCACGTACATCTCCTATGGACTTTGGGTGTGAAGAACAGCTGGATGTCACGTACATCTCCTATGGACTTTGGGTGTGAAGAACAGCTGGATGTCACGTACATCTCCTATGGACTTTGGGTTCAGCTGGATGTCACGTACATCTCCTATGGACTTTGGGTGTGAAGAACAGCTGGATGTCACGTACATCTCCTATGGACTTTGGGTGTGAAGAACAGCTGGATGTCACGTACATCTCCTATGGACTTTCGTTCAACTTCTTAACACAATCATCTTGAAATTTAGGAATTATTTTAATTTTAACTTCCATTATTGTTAACTAAGAATTTTAGGACGGGTTATCTATAGGTTACCACCCTTTTCTAGCTAGGTTAGGGCTAGTAAAGCCACCCCTTTGGGCGGAGTGTTAACTGCTCAGGCCTTAACACTCACGGCCACCGGGCCTCATTCTTCACATTAAATTAAGCTGCAAATCGTGGCACTCATAGAGTCTTAGTTTTGATGGCCGTCGCCAGAGGCGCTGCTATTTTCCGACCTTTGGTTAGGTCTTTCGCTATACGTCGAAATTTTTTTTTTGTTCTTCTTTTTTGGGTCACTACCGGTTTTGATTATTCTACACCGCTTGGTTTTCCTAAGCGGTAACCCATCCAGGACTCGCCAGAAAACCAGTGTATTTAACGTGGCCTTAGACATTGGGGTTTATTATTAACTATGATGAATATAAGTACTGTAACCTACGAAAATACGAGACAAACCTATATGCAGTATACGTAACAAAGAAGTTAGGATTAAACATTGTCTGGCAGAGAAGAAGCTATTGCAACATCCCGTATGATATGCAAGAATTCCTAGGCAATGATAGCCAGTACATCAACACCAGGGATGGCCGATAGGCGATAGATTTTTTTTTTTTTCTAGAATTGAAGTTCTCGTCATCTGGAGGGCTGCGGTATTAAATAATGACACGTCTGGTGAATTAAATACTGCAAAGGAACCGTCTGGTGAATACAACCAACTACATAATGTAGCCAGGAAATACCTTTGTGTTCTAGGCTCGTCTTTAATCTCAGAACGTGTATTTTCAGCCGCTGGAAAAGTCGTTTCTGAGCAGGGTACCAGAATGAGCCAAAGAAAAGCGGAAATGTTAGTTTTACTTTCTGGAAATATGTGGCTCAAGGAGCAAAACTAAACTAGTTTAAAATAATTGCACTTTGTTGTATCTCTTGATATTTTATTCTTTGGAAATCCGTTTTTCGTTATAAACCTTTGTGTAATCTTATAAATATACCTAATCCTGCAGGCCATAGATAATCCAATTCAATAACATTAAATTCTTCATTGGACAGGTATCTAAGGAATAGGGGAAGATACTATCGAATAACTATCGATATATTTTAGCCGATAGTATCGGCCTATCGATAGTGCTGAACTATCGACTATCGCCCATCCCTAATCAACAGTATACTGACTTACCTCAAGAATACAGGACTATACAACCTTATTTGATGACAATAAGCACTATTGACTTAAAAATAACATTATACTTCTATAGATAATAAGTACAATTTATCGGTGAACTCTTCACACATAGTCTACAACAAGTTACAATTATTACACCTACATGCGCCATGCTGGTTTCTTAAGCAGGGTACACACGCTTCAGGCAGGCCTGTCAGTTAGATCTGAACAGTCTGCCCGAAGGCCGGTCTCCTGATCGTGTATATATTCCGGCCGACTGAACAGTCTTAACTGACAGACCGGCTGGAATATATACACGATCAGGCGACCGGATTTCAGGCGGACTGTTCAGGTCTATCTGACAGGCCTGTCTGACCGTGTGTAGCCTGCTTAAGAATGAATGGTTCAGAGGATAAGGTTCATTTTGTTGATCGCTTATGAAGGGGAACGCATGAAACAAATAAATAATAACCTTTCTTTGTATATGTTAAGTTATGCACCTCCTGCGTGACGGAGGTTTTAATAAAGAATATCTTAAGAGGATATTATAAAATTGCGACCTTTTAAAACAGGAATAAATCCAAGGTAAATAAATGGAGTGACGACAGAAACTATTTCGAAATTATGGAAATTAATATAGACAAGGACGCACAGAAACATTGCATCGAATTGATGACCTTCCGACAATTTATCCTACCTATAGGGAGGGAGGAAAAGCACTAGTACACATTGCATCGAATTGATGACCTTCCGACAATGTATCCTACCTATAGGGAGGGAGGAAACGCACTAGTACACATTGCATTTCATGACCTGTCCTCGTTCACCGGATGAGGCGAGCTTCTGTCTGCAGCCAACGGAAATAGTCGAAGATACCCGAGCGTGACGTAAGCAGGGTTCAACGGATCCGTAGTCAGACTCGGCTTGAGTCCTGTTCTCTTTGTTCAATCGTTCTTTTTTTCTACCTCTTTGCTCTCTCTCTCATTCTATCTCTATCTACCACTAATCTCTCTCTCAGTCTCTCCTATTATGCAGGCGGTGGCTCCGGTAGCAGGCCCCGAGGCAGTAATAACAGCTGTTTCGATGAATTCAATTCGTGAACGACTCAATCGCTTCCTTTTATAACCTCTTTCTTTTCTTCGTTGTTGGTAGAGTAAATGACGTCATAGGAAGAATGATATTGCGTTCACAGGAAGACGGTCTATTAAACACTTCCCATTTCCTTAACTATCTCATTGATTTATTGCACAGTGGTAGAGACTATTTTGATGATTTTAGTCTGTTTATTGTTACTATAAACACTCAACCAAACTCTCCACCTTGCGGAATCGAAGGGCCAACTCAACATCCGGTCATTTTTTTTTTTGTTTCATGTTGAATTCTTTTCCTCTCACAATACAGAGAGAACGAAAACAAGCTGGCTACAAACTGCCATAGGAAGGCTGATACGAAATGCGAATTCATAACTCCACTACCGGTCAGATGGATTTTGATAGAAATAAAATGCTATTTTCGTTGAAAGTGAAGTTAACAATAATTCCTGGTCAATTATTATATAATTTATTTATTAATATAAATTAGGCATCCCAAAACGAAAAACGTCTTTGAATATCTTGTGGGGATGTCTCTTTTGGAAAAACTATTCAAAAGCATTTTCCTGAAAACTATCCTTCGTGTCCGCAACGCCTCACTTGAAGGTCTAGTTTCCCTGCAAAGAAATGACCACAAAGGTAATATTGTGTGGGTTCCAAGTCATTATGGAATAGCTAAAATTGACCACAAAGGTAATATTGTGTGGGTTCCATGTCATTGTGGAATAGCTGAAAATGGCCACAAAGGTAATATTTTGTGGGTTCCAAGTCATTGTGGAATAGCTGAAAATGGCCACAAAGGTAATATTGTGTGGGTTCCAAGTCATTATGGAATAGCTAAAATTGACCACAAAGGTAATATTGTGTAGGTTCCATGTCATTGTGGAATAGCTGAAAATGGCCACAAAGGTAATATTTTGTGGGTTCCAAGTCATTGTGGAATAGCTGAAAATGGCCACAAAGGTAATATTGTGTGGGTTCCAAGTCATTATGGAATAGCTAAAATTGACCACAAAGGTAATATTGTGTAGGTTCCATGTCATTGTGGAATACCTGAAAATGACTACAAAGGTAATATTGTGTGGGTTCCAAGTCATTGTGGAATAGCTGAAAATGACTACAAAGGTAATATTGTGTGGGTTCCAAGTCATTGTGGAATAGCTGAAAATGACCACAAAGGTAATATTGTGTGGGTTCCATGTCATTGTGGAATAGCTGAAAATGGCCACAAAGGTAATATTGTGTAGGTTCCATGTCATTGTGGAATAGCTGAAAATGACTACAAAGGTAATATTGTGTGGGTTCCATGTCATTGTGGAATAGCTGAAAATGACCACAAAGGTAATATTGTGTGGGTTCCAAGTCATTATGGAATAGCTAAAATTGACCACAAAGGTAATATTGTGTAGGTTCCAAGTCATTGTGGAATACCTGAAAATGACCACAAAGGTAATATTGTGTGGGTTCCATGTCATTGTGGAATAGCTGAAAATGGCCACAAAGGTAATATTGTGTAGGTTCCATGTCATTGTGGAATAGCTGAAAATGGCCACAAAGGTAATATTGTGTGGGTTCCATGTCATTGTGGAATAGCTGAAAATGGCCACAAAGGTAATATTGTGTAGGTTCCATGTCATTGTGGAATAGCTGAAAATGACCACAAAGGTAATATTGTGTGGGTTCCAAGTCATTATGGAATAGCTGAAAATGGCCACAAAAGTAATATTGTGTAGGTTCCATGTCATTGTGGAATAGCTGAAAATGGCCACAAAGGTAATATTGTGTGGGTTCCAAGTCATTGTGGAATAGCTGAAAATGACCACAAAGGTAATATTGTGTGGGTTCCAAGTCATTGTGGAATAGCTAAAATTGACCACAAAGGTAATATTGTGTGGGTTCCATGTCATTGTGGAATAGCTGAAAATGGCCACAAAGGTAATATTGTGTGGGTTCCAAGTCATTGTGGAATAGCTGAAAATGACCACAAAGGTAATATTGTGTGGGTTCCAAGTCATTGTGGAATAGCTGAAAATGACTACAAAGGTAATATTGTGTGGGTTCCAAGTCATTGTGGAATAGCTGAAAATGACCACAAAGGTAATATTGTGTAGGTTCCAAGTCATTGTGGAATAGCTGAAAATGGCCACAAAGGTAATATTGTATGGGTTCCAAGTCATTGTGGAATAGCTGAAAATGGCCACAAAGGTAATATTGTGTGGGTTCCAAGTCATTGCGGAATAGCTGAAAATGGCCACAAAGGTAATATTGTGTGGGTTCCAAATCATTGTGGAATAGCTGAAAATGACCACAAAGGTAATATTGTGTAGGTTCCAAGTCATTGTGGAATAGCTGAAAATGACCACAAAGGTAATATTGTGTGGGTTCCATGTCATTGTGGAATAGCTGAAAATGGCCACAAAGGTAATATTGTGTAGGTTCCAAGTCATTGTGGAATAGCTGAAAATGACCACAAAGGTAATATTGTGTGGGTTCCAAGTCATTGTGGAATAGCTGAAAATGACCACAAAGGTAATATTGTGTAGGTTCCAAGTCATTGTGGAATAGCTAAAATTGACCACAAAGGTAATATTGTGTGGGTTCCAAGTCATTGTGGAATAGCTGAAAATGACCACAAAGGTAATATTGTGTAGGTTCCAAGTCATTGTGGAATAGCTGAAAATGACCACAAAGGTAATATTGTGTGGGTTCCAAGTCATTGTGGAATAGCTGAAAATGACCACAAAGGTAATATTGTGTAGGTTCCAAGTCATTGTGGAATAGCTGAAAATGACCACAAAGGTAATATTGTGTAGGTTCCAAGTCATTGTGGAATAGCTGAAAATGACCACAAAGGTAATATTGTGAAGGTTCCAAGTCATTGTGGAATAGCTGAAAATGACCACAAAGGTAATATTGTGTAGGTTCCAAGTCATTGTGGAATAGCTGAAAATGACCACAAAGGTAATATTGTGTGGGTTCCATGTCATTGTGGAATAGCTGAAAATGACCACAAAGGTAATATTGTGTGGGTTCCAAGTCATTGTGGAATACCTGAAAATGGCCACAAAGGTAATATTGTGTGGGTTCCAAATCATTGTGGAATAGCTGAAAATGACCACAAAGGTAATATTGTGTGGGTTCCAAATCATTGTGGAATAGCTGAAAATGACCACAAAAGTAATATTGTGTAGGTTCCAAGTCATTGTGGAATACCTGAAAATGACCACAAAGGTAATATTGTGTGGGTTCCAAATCATTGTGGAATAGCTGAAAATGACCACAAAGGTAATATTGTGTGGGTTCCAAGTCATTGTGGAATACCTGAAAATGACCACAAAGGTAATATTGTGTGGGTTCCAAATCATTGTGGAATAGCTGAAAATGACCACAAAGGTAATATTGTGGGGGTTCCAAGTCATTGTGGAATACCTGAAAATGACCACAAAGGTAATATTGTGTGGGTTCCAAATCATTGTGGAATAGCTGAAAATGACCACAAAGGTAATATTGTGTGGGTTCCAAGTCATTGTGGAATAGCTGAAAATGACCACAAAGGTAATATTGTGTAGGTTCCAAGTCATTGTGGAATAGCTGAAAATGGCCACAAAGGTAATATTGTGTGGGTTCCAAGTCATTGTGGAATAGCTGAAAATGACCACAAAGGTAATATTGTGTGGGTTCCAAGTCATTGTGGAATAGCTAAAATTGACCACAAAGGTAATATTGTGTGGGTTCCAAGTCATTGTGGAATAGCTGAAAATGACCACAAAGGTAATATTGTGTGGGTTCCAAATCATTGTGGAATAGCTGAAAATGGCCACAAAGGTAATATTGTGTAGGTTCCAAGTCATTGTGGAATAGCTGAAAATGGCCACAAAGGTAATATTGTGTGGGTTCCAAGTCATTGTGGAATAGCTGAAAATGACCACAAAGGTAATATTGTGTGGGTTCCAAGTCATTGTGGAATAGCTAAAATTGACCACAAAGGTAATATTGTGTAGGTTCCAAGTCATTGTGGAATAGCTGAAAATGACCACAAAGGTAATATTGTGTGGGTTCCAAATCATTGTGGAATAGCTGAAAATGACCACAAAGGTAATATTGTGTGGGTTCCAAGTCATTGTGGAATACCTGAAAATGACCACAAAAGTAATATTGTGTAGGTTCCAAGTCATTGTGGAATAGCTGAAAATGGCCACAAAGGTAATATTGTGTGGGTTCCAAGTCATTGTGGAATAGCTGAAAATGACCACAAAGGTAATATTGTGTGGGTTCCAAGTCATTGTGGAATAGCTGAAAATGGCCACAAAAGTAATATTGTGTGGGTTCCAAGTCATTGTGGAATAGCTGAAAATGACCACAAAGGTAATATTGTGTGGGTTCCAAGTCATTGTGGAATAGCTGAAAATGGCCACAAAAGTAATATTGTGTGGGTTCCAAGTCATTGTGGAATAGCTGAAAATGACCACAAAGGTAATATTGTGTGGGTTCCAAGTCATTGTGGAATAGCTGAAAATGACCACAAAAGTAATATTGTGTGGGTTCCAAGTCATTGTGGAATAGCTGAAAATGACCACAAAAGTAATATTGTGTGGGTTCCAAGTCATTGTGGAATAGCTGAAAATGGCCACAAAGGTAATATTGTGTGGGTTCCAAGTCATTGTGGAATAGCTGAAAATGACCACAAAAGTAATATTGTGTGGGTTCCAAGTCATTGTGGAATAGCTGAAAATGGCCACAAAGGTAATATTGTGTGGGTTCCAAATCATTGTGGAATAGCTGAAAATGGCCACAAAGGTAATATTGTGTGGGTTCCAAGTCATTGTGGAATAGCTGAAAATGACCACAAAAGTAATATTGTGTGGGTTCCAAGTCATTGTGGAATAGCTGAAAATGGCCACGAAGGTAATATTGTGTGGGTTCCAAATCATTGTGGAATAGCTGAAAATGACCACAAAGGTAATATTGTGTGGGTTCCAAATCATTGTGGAATAGCTGAAAATGACCACAAAAGTAATATTGTGTAGGTTCCAAGTCATTGTGGAATACCTGAAAATGACCACAAAGGTAATATTGTGTGGGTTCCAAATCATTGTGGAATAGCTGAAAATGACCACAAAGGTAATATTGTGTAGGTTCCATGTCATTGTGGAATAGCTGAAAATGACCACAAAGGTAATATTGTGTGGGTTCCAAGTCATTATGGAATAGCTGAAAATGGCCACAAAAGTAATATTGTGTGGGTTCCAAATCATTGTGGAATAGCTGAAAATGGCCACAAAGGTAATATTGTGTAGGTTCCAAGTCATTGTGGAATAGCTGAAAATGACCACAAAGGTAATATTGTGTGGGTTCCAAATCATTGTGGAATAGCTGAAAATGACCACAAAAGTAATATTGTGTGGGTTCCAAGTCATTGTGGAATACCTGAAAATGACCACAAAAGTAATATTGTGTAGGTTCCAAGTCATTGTGGAATAGCTGAAAATGGCCACAAAGGTAATATTGTGTGGGTTCCAAGTCATTGTGGAATAGCTGAAAATGACCACAAAGGTAATATTGTGTGGGTTCCAAGTCATTGTGGAATAGCTGAAAATGGCCACAAAAGTAATATTGTGTGGGTTCCAAGTCATTGTGGAATAGCTGAAAATGACCACAAAGGTAATATTGTGTGGGTTCCAAGTCATTGTGGAATAGCTGAAAATGACCACAAAGGTAATATTGTGTAGGTTCCAAGTCATTGTGGAATAGCTGAAAATGACCACAAAGGTAATATTGTGTGGGTTCCAAGTCATTGTGGAATAGCTGAAAATGGCCACAAAGGTAATATTGTGTGGGTTCCAAGTCATTGTGGAATAGCTGAAAATGACCACAAAAGTAATATTGTGTGGGTTCCAAGTCATTGTGGAATAGCTGAAAATGGCCACAAAGGTAATATTGTGTGGGTTCCAAGTCATTGTGGAATAGCTGAAAATGACCACAAAAGTAATATTGTGTGGGTTCCAAGTCATTGTGGAATAGCTGAAAATGACCACAAAGGTAATATTGTGTGGGTTCCAAGTCATTGTGGAATACCTGAAAATGGCCACAAAGGTAATATTGTGTGGGTTCCAAATCATTGTGGAATAGCTGAAAATGACTACAAAAGTAATATTGTGTGGGTTCCAAGTCATTGTGGAATAGCTGAAAATGACCACAAAGGTAATATTGTGTGGGTTCCAAGTCATTGTGGAATAGCTGAAAATGACCACAAAAGTAATATTGTGTGGGTTCCAAGTCATTGTGGAATAGCTGAAAATGACCACAAAGGTAATATTGTGTGGGTTCCAAGTCATTGTGGAATACCTGAAAATGACCACAAAGGTAATATTGTGTGGGTTCCAAGTCATTGTGGAATAGCTGAAAATGACCACAAAGGTAATATTGTGTAGGTTCCAAGTCATTGTGGAATAGCTGAAAATGACCACAAAAGTAATATTGTGTGGGTTCCAAGTCATTGTGGAATAGCTGAAAATGACCACAAAGGTAATATTGTGTGGGTTCCAAGTCATTGTGGAATACCTGAAAATGGCCACAAAGGTAATATTGTGTGGGTTCCAAGTCATTCACCACTTTGATGAAAGCTAAATCAAATTTTACGAGAAAAATTGATACAAATAATTTTCCAAACTAATTTTGAGTTTGGGTTTTGAGAAAGGATTAATTCAGTTGTAACTTATTCCAGATGTTTGATATTCATCTAATCTATTACAGTTATATTTTGGTTCCGTTTGATGTTAAGGAAGTACTAGAAATAAGAACTTAAAACTTTCGCAAGTTTTGCTCTGTTGAACGGGTTTTTGTGTCTGTTTATCTTATGTTTTAATTGGCTGTTGCTTATTTTAATTGGATTTAACAGTAAAACGAGTATTTGGCTAACACAAAGTAAGAAAATTTGAAGCGTTGTTATAGTGTTTCCAAGAGCGAACGTTGAGAAGGTGGGGGAAGTCGCCATGATACTGCGTGTTTCCAAGAGCGAACGTTGAGAAGGTGGGGGAAGTCGCCATGATACTGCGTGTTTCCAAGAGCGAACGTTGAGAAGGTGGGGGGAAGTCGCCATGAT
This sequence comes from Gonocerus acuteangulatus, assembly GCA_946811695.1. NCBI lineage: Eukaryota > Metazoa > Arthropoda > Insecta > Hemiptera > Coreidae > Gonocerus > Gonocerus acuteangulatus. Next base: position 94,178,052 of record OX328128.1, on the reverse strand, counting down.
ACTGCGTGTTTCCAAGAGCGAACGTTGAGAAGGTGGGGGGAAGTCGCCATGATACTGCGTGTTTCCTGTTGTAGCGCCTTAAATATATTTTCTCTTCGAGATTTTATTCTATATTTTTCAAGAAAGATCCAACCCCACCAATAACTGTTTCTGTTCCTTTACTAATGACACTAGGGATAAGAACGGAACCACGCTAAGATCCAACCCCACCAATAACTGTTTCTGTTCCTTTACTAATGACACTAGGGATAAGAACGGAACCACGCTAAGATCCAACCCCACCAATAACTGTTTCTGTTCCTTTACTAATGACACTAGGGATAAGAACGGAACCACGCTAAGATCCAACCCCACCAATAACTGTTTCTGTTCCTTTACTAATGACACTAGGGATAAGAACGGAACCACGCTAAGATCCAACCCCACCAATAACTGTTTCTGTTCCTTTACTAATGACACTAGGGATAAGAACGGAACCACGCTAAGATCCAACCCCACCAATAACTGTTTCTGTTCCTTTACTAATGACACTAGGGATAAGAACGGAACCACGCTAAGATCCAACCCCACCAATAACTGTTTCTGTTCCTTTACTAATGACACTAGGGATAAGAACGGAACCACGCTAAGATCCAACCCCACCAATAACTGTTTCTGTTCCTTTACTAATGACACTAGGGATAAGAACGGAACCACGCTAAGATCCAACCCCACCAATAACAGTTTCTGTTCCTTTACTAATGACACTAGGGATAAGAACGGAACCACGCTAAGATCCAACCCCACCAATAACTGTTTCTGTTCCTTTACTAATGACACTAGGGATAAGAACGGAACCACGCTAAGATCCAACCCCACCAATAACTGTTTCTGTTCCTTTACTAATGACACTAGGGATAAGAACGGAACCACGCTAAGATCCAACCCCACCAATAACTGTTTCTGTTCCTTTACTAATGACACTAGGGATAAGAACGGAACCAGCTAAGATCCAACAGTGTAATATGTTTCTTCTGTCCAATATGATTAGGAACAGCTGTTTTATTCTCTAGCTCATCAGCATTTTAATCTCTTCATTACTTTTATATTTAAGCCGTTTCCATAATTCTACAATATAAAATTTATTCCACAGCTTACAATTAATCGGATTGATATATTCAGTAGAGACCCGTTAATCCGAAAACCGCTAATCCGAAAATCCATCTAATCCCAACATCATTAGAGAGAAAAATATTATTTATCATTTGCCGGAACTAGGAAAATTGAAGAATACAATTTTTTCTTTCAAGTTATGTCAAGTACGTTTAATGTACAATTAAGAAACATGGAATTTTCTAATATCGATGAATACTAAAATCCCAAAATGGGACCGAATTCTAAAATTGAAACAAGCCGGAATTGACTAACGTACAATAGTCTCTAGATTCACACAACCCGTAAAAAGACGATCCATTATAAAGGAAATCCATTGATTGATCATCTTCTGATTGTTTTATCTAACAAGTCAGAGATCATCTTCTGACTAAAAGAACTGAATCTGCCTGAAGAAGGAATTTACGGTCCGTCATATCTTCTTTACCTCCGATCACTGTCAGATTCTACAGTGCAGTCACAATCAGAGTCTACTAGAATACATAATCCCTTACCTCCAGGTCCTCATGCATCAGACACCCTAAAGATGTCAATATATCGCATTCTATGACAAACCTCTGACAAGCACTTTACGGTCCGTCATATCTTCTTTACCTCCGATCACTGTCAGATTCTACAGTGCAGTCACAATCAGAGTCTACTAGAATACATAATCCCTTACCTCCAGGTCCTCATGCATCAGACACCCTAAAGATGTCAATATATCGCATTCTATGACAAACCTCTGACAAGCAATTTACGGTCCGTCATATCTTCTTTACCTCCGATCACTGTCAGATTCTACAGTGCAGTCACAATCAGAGTCTACTAGAATACATAATCCCTTACCTCCAGGTCCTCATGCATCAGACACCCTAAAGATGTCAATATATCGCATTCTATGACAAACCTCTGACAAGCAATTTACGGTCCGTCATATCTTCTCGGCTTTTAGATGAAGTCCTTTAGTGCTGGCCTCTTTTGGAGACAGTAGTAGACAGAAATAAATAAGTTCACACCGTTTGACCGATTTTGACGTATCTGGGTATACAGGTAGATCTTGATACAGGGAGAGTCATAGGCAGAAAGTAGGTGTAGCATGGCACACTGGGTAGCAGCTAGTATACAGGTAGATCTTGATACAGGGAGAGTCATAGGCAGAAAGTAGGTGTAGCATGGCACACTGGGTAACAGCTAGTATACAGGTAGATCTTGATACAGGGAGAGTCATAGGCAGAAAGTAGGTGTAGCATGGCACACTGGGTAACAGCTAGTATACAGGTAGATCTTGATACGGGGAGAGTCATAGACAGAAAGTAGGTGTAGCATGGCACACTCGGTAACAGCTAGTATACGGGTAGATCTTGATACGGGGAGAGTCATAGACAGAAAGTAGGTGTAGCATGGTACACTGGGTAACAGCTAGTATACAGGTAGATCTTGATACGGGGAGAGTCATAGGCAGAAAGTAGGTGTAGCATGGCACACTGGGTAACAGCTAGTATACAGGTAGATCTTGATACGGGGAGAGTCATAGACAGAAAGTAGGTGTAGCATGGCACACTGGGTAACAGCTAGTATACAGGTAGATCTTGATACGGGGAGAGTCATAGACAGAAAGTAGGTGTAGCATGGCACACTGGGTAACAGCTAGTATACGGGTAGATCTTGATACGGGGAGAGTCATAGGCAGAAAGTAGGTGTAGCATGGCACACTGGGTAACAGCTAGTATACAGGTAGATCTTGATACGGGGAGAGTCATAGGCAGAAAGTAGGTGTAGCATGGCACACTGGGTAACAGCTAGTATACAGGTAGATCTTGATACGGGGAGAGTCATAGGCAGAAAGTAGGTGTAGCATGGCACACTGGGTAACAGCTAGTATACAGGTAGATCTTGATACGGGGAGAGTCATAGACAGAAAGTAGGTGTAGCATGGCACACTGGGTAACAGCTAGTATACGGGTAGATCTTGATACGGGGAGAGTCATAGACAGAAAGTAGGTGTAGCATGGTACACTGGGTAACAGCTAGTATACAGGTAGATCTTGATACGGGGAGAGTCATAGGCAGAAAGTAGGTGTAGCATGGCACACTGGGTAACAGCTAGTATACAGGTAGATCTTGATACGGGGAGAGTCATCGGCAGAAAGTAGGTGTAGCATGGCACACTGGGTAACAGCTAGTATACAGGTAGATCTTGATACGGGGAGAGTCATAGGCAGAAAGTAGGTGTAGCATGGCACACTGGGTAACAGCTAGTATACAGGTAGATCTTGATACGGGAAGTGTCATAGACAGAAAGTAGGTGTAGCATGGTACACTGGGTAACAGCTAGTATACAGGTAGATCTTGATACGGGGAGAGTCATAGGCAGAAAGTAGGTGTAGCATGGCACACTGGGTAACAGCTAGTATACAGGTAGATCTTGATACGGGGAGAGTCATAGACAGAAAGTAGGTGTAGCATGGCACACTGGGTAACAGCTAGTATACAGGTAGATCTTGATACTGGGAGAGTCATAGACAGAAAGTAGGTGTAGCATGGTACACTGGGTAACAGCTAGTATACAGGTAGATCTTGATACTGGTAGAGTCATAGACAGAAAGTAGGTGTAGCATGGCACACTGGGTCACAGCTAGTATACAGGTAGATCTTGATACGGGGAGAGTCATAGGCAGAAAGTAGGTGTAGCATGGTACACTGGGTAACAGCTAGTATACAGGTAGATCTTGATACTGGGAGAGTCATAGGCAGAAAGTAGGTGTAGCATGGCACACTGGGTAACAGCTAGTATACGGGTAGATCTTGATACGGGGAGAGTCATAGACAGAAAGTAGGTGTAGCATGGCACACTGGGTAACAGCTAGTATACGGGTAGATCTTGATACGGGGAGAGTCATAGGCACAAAGTAGGTGTAGCATGGCACACTGGGTAACAGCTAGTAAACAGGTAGTTCTTGATACGGGGAGAGTCATAGGCAGAAAGTAGGTGTAGCATGGCACACTGGGTAACAGCTAGTATACAGGTAGATCTTGATACGGGGAGAGTCATAGGCAGAAAGTAGGTGTAGCATGGCACACTGGGTAACAGCTAGTAAACAGGTAGTTCTTGATACGGGGAGAGTCATAGGCAGAAAGTAGGTGTAGCATGGCACACTGGGTATCAGCTAGTATACAGGTAGATCTTGATACGGGGAGAGTCATAGGCAGAAAGTAGGTGTAGCATGGCACACTGGGTAACAGCTAGTATACAGGTAGATCTTGATACGGGGAGAGTCATAGACAGAAAGTAGGTGTAGCATGGCACACTGGGTAACAGCTAGTATACAGGTAGATCTTGATACGGGGAGAGTCACAGGCAGAAAGTAGGTGTAGCATGGCACACTGGGTAACAGCTAGTATACAGGTAGATCTTGATACGGGGAGAGTCGTGACAGAAAGTAGGTGTAGCATGGCACACTGGGTAACAGCTAGTATACAGGTAGATCTTGATACGGGGAGAGTCATAGGCAGAAAGTAGGTGTAGCATGGCACACTGGGTAACAGCTAGTATACAGGTAGATCTTGATACGGGGAGAGTCATAGGCAGAAAGTAGGTGTAGCATGGCACACTGGGTAACAGCTAGTGCATAATAAAATTCTAACGGACCGCTGTCTGTTCATGGAAGATATATGGGAAAAATACTATTGGAGGCCTTTATCAACCCAATAGTACCCAAAACAATGATTTATTGAATGTTTGTCTGCTGCCTGTCTGTCACTCTACACACTAGGGTTTAACAATCCCTAAGGGGTCAGCTTAGTGGCCCTGTAACGTTTTAGCAATCCTATTAGCGTGTATGCTTCATCCCCGATAGCTATACCTCTATACACACTAGGGTTTAACAATCCCTAAGGGGTCAGCTTAGTGGCTCTGTCAGGTGTTAGCAATCCTAGCAGCCTGTATGCTTGATCTCCGATGGCTATATCTCTATACACACTAGGGTTTAACAATCCCTAAGGGGTCAGCTTAGTGGCTCTGTCAGGTATTAGCAATCCTAGCAGCCTGTATGCTTCATACCCGATAGCTATACCTCTATACACACTAGGGTTTAACAATCCCTAAGGGGTCAGCTTAGGGGCTCTGTCAGGTGTTAGCAATCCTAGCAGCCTGTATGCTTCATACCCGATTGCTATACCTCTATACACACTAGGGTTTAACAATCCCTAAGGGGTCAGCTTAGTGGCTCTGTCAGGTGTTAGCAATCCTAGCAGCCTGTATGCTTCATCCCCGATGGCTATACCTCTATACCCACTAGGGTTTAACAATCCCTAAGGGGTCAGCTTAGTGGCTCTGTCAGGTGTTAGCAATCCTAGCAGCCTGTATGCTTCATCCCCGATAGCTATACCTCTATACACACTAGGGTTTAACAATCCCGAAGGGGTCAGCTTAGTGGCTCTGTCAGGTGTTAGCAATCCTAGCAGCCTGTATGCTTCATCCCCGATAGCTATACGTCTATACACACTAGGGTTTAACAATCCCTAAGGGGTCAGCTTAGTGGCTCTGTCAGGTGTTAGCCTTCCTAGCAGCCTGTATGCTTCATCCCCGATAGCTATACGTCTATACACACTAGGGTTTAACAATCCCTAAGGGGTCAGCTTAGTGGCTCTGTCAGGTGTTAGCAATCCTAGCAGCCTGTATGCTTCATACCCGATTGCTATACCTCTATACACACTAGGGTTTAACAATCCCTAAGGGGTCAGCTTAGTGGCTCTGTCAGGTATTAGCAATCCTAGCAGCCTGTATCCTTGATCCCCGATGGCTATACCTCTATACACACTAGGGTTTAACAATCCCTAAGGGGTCAGCTTAGTGGCTCTGTCAGGTGTTAGCAATCCTAGCAGCCTGTATCCTTGATCCCCGATGGCTATACCTCTATACACACTAGGGCATAACAATCCCTAAGGGGTCAGCTTAGTGGCTCTGTCAGGTTTTAGCAATCCTAGCAGCCTGTATGCTTCAACCCCGATAGCTATACCTCTATACACACTAGGGTTTAACAATCCCTAAGGGGTCAGCATAGTGGCTCTGTCAGGTGTTAGCAATCCTAGCAGCCTGTATGCTTGATCCCCGATGGCTATACCTCTATACACACTAGGGTTAAACAATCCCTAAGGGGTCAGCTTAGTGGCTCTGTCAGGTGTTAGCAATCCTAGCAGCCTGTATGCTTGATCCCCGATGGCTATACCTCTATACACACTAGGGTTAAACAATCCCTAAGGGGTCAGCTTAGTGGCTCTGTCAGGTGTTAGCAATCCTAGCAGCCTGTATGCTTGATCCCCGATGGCTATACCTCTATACACACTAGGGTTTAACAATCCCTAAGGGGTCAGCTTAGTGGCTCTGTCAGGTGTTAGCAATCCTAGCAGCCTGTATGCTTCATCCCCGATGGCTATACCTCTATACACACTAGGGTTTAACAATCCCTAAGGGGTCAGCTTAGTGGCTCTGTCAGGTGTTAGCAATCCTAGCAGCCTGTATGCTTGATCCCCGATGGCTATACCTCTATACACACTAGGGCATAACAATCCCTAAGGGGTCAGCTTAGTGGCTCTGTCAGGTTTTAGCAATCCTAGCAGCCTGTATCCTTGATCCCCGATGGCTATACCTCTATACACACTAGGGTTTAACAATCCCTAAGGGGTCAGCTTAGTGGCTCTGTCAGGTGTTAGCAATCCTAGCAGCCTGTATCCTTGATCCCCGATGGCTATACCTCTATACACACTAGGGCATAACAATCCCTAAGGGGTCAGCTTAGTGGCTCTGTCAGGTTTTAGCAATCCTAGCAGCCTGTATGCTTGATCCCCGATGGCTATACCTCTATACACACTAGGGTTTAACAATCCCTAAGGGGTCAGCTTAGTGACTCTGTCAGGTGTTAGCAATCCTAGCAGCCTGTATGCTTGATCCCCGATAGCTATACGTCTAATGTCGTGAATAGAGAAGCATTACTGTAAACTAGATTTTTTAAACATTCGTATGACAGTGTTTATAATCCAAAATAAACCAAAACGTATATCCAGAAATGCTACCCCAAGTCACTATCCCCGAGGAGGAAGTCGTTGGCACAGCTAATCTACATAAATTGGAGATTTTCTTTATTTGGGCCCTCATTTAGTCAACTTTGGCCGATATGGGAATTCTTCCCTTTTGTGATAGAGGGGAAATTCGGTTCTGACTTACCTTGTGGAGAGTATGATTTAGATACATTTTATCTTTAAGCGTCGTCGTCTAAAGGTCGGAATCGGCGCCCCAGAATGCAAGGGTCCCTGAAGACCATACTATCTCTTTAGTAGGCCAAACGTGAAATGTCCTAGTAGTTACGTCCTGTTTGCCTCTTCTCGCTATTGAGGATGAGAGAACCGTGTGATTGGCGTATAAGATGCTACATTGTCTATTTATTTTACAACAACTACCTCCATCCGATAAGCAGGAGTATTGTACTTGTACTAATAAGGAGCTGTACTACAATTAGTAGGGGCCTTATGGATGTTACACTCCTGCACAGGGCTATACATCACAACCAAACACTGTGTTGTATTGTATTGAAATCATCCACGTTTTTTGGTTGGTTCTGTATGCAAGGACCTATCTAGGACTTAGGCTGATTTAATTGGTTCTCTTGGAGATGGCTTTAACTTTAGGAATTGCTGATTAGTTATATCTGAATTAGCTCTATCTCTCTCTCTCTCTCTCTCTCTCTCTCTATATATATATATATATATATATATATATATATATATATATATATATATATCGCCCCAAAAACCATACTCCGGTGGACTGATTCTGCTGGTAAACGAACTTGATTATTCTAAGTTTTGAACCGGTGGGAAAGAAAAAAATATAACCATATATATATATATATATATATATATATATATGTACATATATATGTTGCGAATTGCGTCATGAGGTAAACCTCATAAAAGGGTTTCCTCCCTATGGAGGGAGGGAGGAACCGCGCTAAAAGGGTTTGTTTTGTTCTTTTGAACGGGTTTTTGTCTTTGTTTAATTCACTTTTTAATTCGTTGATTTAAATTGCATTTATCAGTAAAATTAGTATTTTAGTAAAATAAGCCAAGAAACTATAAAAGGTATTGGTAATAAGTTTGGAGTGGCTGTGGTAATCAAGATGGCTGTGGCTAATCATGATGACGTAGGTTGTTTTGAATTCTCCTATCTATATAACCTTCCTCATAGCCTCCAACTGAAGTTATCGTTATTTCTTATTTTATAGAAACATTTAACCCACGACAGAATGGAATTTTATTTACCATGAAGCATATATTTACAGTTGATTATAACAGTGAAACGAATTTGCTAGTAAAACAAGGAACTTAAAATGACAACGAATTTTCGGTTGTTTGGAATAGAGCCTTCTGAGCAGTATTCGTAGAGTGAGTACGTTTTCAGTACATAATTGTATTGACTTATTCAGCCTTCCTCAAGAATGAGGATTAAGAATTATCCGCTTCTGTGTAAGTTGGCTACTGTCAGTTTCCTGTGATTTGTGATGCCTAATCTACTCCACTTCTTCGAGATGTACGTAACCGCGCTAAGATGACGCAGTTCCTGTGAGTCGGATTTTTTTAATATATATATACATATATGTATGTCAATCATTATTATACGGAAACACTATTATATTTTGAACTTTGTATAATATTGTAAAGAAGTTGTGTGATTGTATTGTGGATATGACAGAATGACATTCGGAGGCGAGGTAGAAGTGGAGCAGAGCTCGACACAGAATCCCCTTTAGCAGTTTATGTTAAGTCTAGAACACCGTTATGTGTCATTACATACAGGGTCTGTTAGTTCACACGCCGATGTTGGGTGTCATCTCTCAGTAGATGGGGGAGAGGGGGAAGAGGGTCTGGGTTAGGAGGCGATACTGCGCAGGTGCTGCGTCATACCGGGTCTGTTAGGGTGCACCTACACTGGACCCGTTCCGATCCGATCCAATAGCCACCGACTGTCGGAAGAAAAACAAACACATGCATCTCAATGGAGGTGACAACCCAACCCGATCCAATCCAACGGCCACCGATTCTTGGTCATTCAAACTTGTTTGTTTCTAGACCGATTTCGGACCGACTAAGCAAAATGGCGCCAACCCACATATTGTGTTTCTAAAAGGTCTACAGGTTCTAAATCTTAATAGATTTCAATTCATTGTTTTAGCGCGGTTCCTCCCTCCCCCATAGGGAGGAACCCCGCTTATAAGGTTGATACAATGAAACAATCCGGAAGTGTCGACTAGAAAATTTCGCGTTTCAGAACCCCTAGAGACCGAATATATTTATTTATTTATATATATATATATATTTATATATATATATATATATATATATATATATATATATATATTTGTCTGTTCGCGGATTTCTGGCCTCCCTAATGGTCCGATTTTGATGAAATTTGGTACAAAAATCCGTCGTCCAATTTGGAAGGTCAAGTTCGTTAACCAGCAGAATCCACCCACTGGAAGATGGCGTTTGGGGCGAAATTCGCGCAAAAAAATCGTAACGCTTACGTTTATGAGTTCATAAGCTTGTCATTAAATTGGTTTTTTATTGCTTTTTATTTTTGTAATTTCTTATGTTGGGAAAATTTATTTTTGTGTAAAACAGGATAGGTAAAATGAGACCAATTTTCTATTGCTGGAAATAATGAAAATTTTGGGAACTTCGTATACTTTCATTAATATCACGAAAACGGTTGAAAATCTTGGGAAGCGAAAGGTTACCATTCGAAAGGTTACTAAATGGTCTACAAAAAAGGTTCCGAAGAAAGTTTTGAATAAGCGATGTCAATCGGAGAAATAAGTGCTTAAACTTTGAAGTAATTGATTTCGTTTATTCGAACGGTTCTTTTTGTCTGTTTTTATTCCTATTTTTTCATTGCTTTTAGTTGGATAATGTATTTGACAATAAAACAGATTAATTAAAATAAGAAAAACAATTCATTGCTAGAAATATATCAGGCTGTACCGTATGAAATGTCAGTTTTGGATTTGCCGATTTCCTTCAAATGACTTGAAACTGTCGAGGCTCCTACTCCGAGTTCTTTGGCATATTCCCTATTGTTTGCAATTGCTTATAGTAGTCAAATGTATTTGCCAATAAAACAGGATACGTATAATTAGAATATTTTATTTTTGCGGAATCTTGGGATTCTCAGATGCCGTATGAATATCTATTAGGCCCCCTTCGTATATTTTCATTAATATCTCGAAAAGGGTTAGGAAATCGTGGCAAGTGAAATATAACAGTTCGAAAGCTTACTGAATTCTCTACAAAAAATGTTTTGAAGAAATGTTTGATGGAATTTCGTTAATTTAAACGGATCTATTTGTGTGTTTCCCGCTGTTTTTTTTT